>VZRZ01006617.1:879107-941607 GCA_013398175.1 Climacteris rufus
GGCTCGGTGTGTGTGTAAAATTCAATGCAAGTTCTCAGTGCATTGCCATTATTTATCCTCATTTTTTTTCTTTTAGAGACCTTTCATGTAGGGTTAATTTTCTGGATATTACAGTTTGCAACAAAGACATTTTCTTCTTGGTTGAAGAGTCAGAATTCTCTCTTACTTGTGGAAGAAAATAGTTATCCATATTGATTTTGTTAGCTCCGAGTGTCAAGCTCTAATAATTATTTCCCTGTATCTGAAGAAACCTCTGGGCAAATCCAGCCCTCAGTCCTGTAGAGGATTTTTTCTGTTAATCTCTCTTGTATAGATTTGGTTTTAAAGAAAGCATATGGAGCTCCTCTGTGTTTTGAACAATTCAGAGCAGGTATTTTTTCCCCTGGAATAAGGTCTGCACGAGGCCCTTTCTTAGTCATTTTAAGTGGCTGTTAGGAAGATTAAGAGCTACATATGCTTTCTTTAAACTTGCCGAAAAGGAGATACTGTGGGTGAAAATCTGTTACAAGACTGCAAAGTGTGTTTGCCCAGAGGGTTTCTCAGAATGGAGGGCTATAATTATTTGAACTCAGAACTCTAAACTAGTGAAATTACTACAGATGTAATACAGAGAAATCTGTTCACAAGACACATTAAAGCCACCTATGTGAAGCAACTGAATTGACTATGCCGTCTCTCTTGAGGGAAGGGAAATCTTAACAAATCTCTTCACTTTTAGTTTCTTTCTTTCCTTCCATAAAGTAGCTGTGATGGATTTAATGCCAAGTCATTATCCATGACAAAGTGGCACCTGACAATCCCACGTGTGCCTAGCCCTTTGTGGTACCTGACATCTTGAAAAAATGGTCAGAGTCTCTAGCATGAAATGATGAGAGGAAACAAGGAAGGGGAGAAGAGGAGCAAAGCAGGAGAATGACTTGTCTGAGATGAGACAGCTGGCCAGTCATAATGACCATGAGACTGTAATGCCTTTTGACTTAATTTTTATTTTGGCTATTTTATATTTCTTTTTATTGCTTGCATTTTGTATTTCATATTTATTTTGTGGTTTTATGTTTACTTTATATTGTTTGCCTTTTATATCACTTTCTCCTTTCAGGCTGTAGTTACTGGTGCAGCTGTCTTACAGGTGAAAAAGGTTGTGGAGAATGTATTTAATTGTACTTTTTTTCACCAAATCAGAGTAGGTCCTCTGTAAAGACCTGTACAAAGTGCTCTTATCTCAAGCACCAAGGGGTCAGCATGTACGTGAAGTTTGTGTCTGTTTGTTCTTATAGGTGCTGCACAGACAGCAGTCCCAGCCTGCCAAGGAGAATTCCCCACCTAGAGAAGAGGCTCCTCCTCCACCTGCTGAGGACAGTTGTGCCAAAAAGCCAAGATCCCGTACCAAGATCTCCTTGGAAGCTCTAGGTATCCTTCAAAGCTTTATTCACGACGTGGGTCTCTACCCTGACCAGGAAGCCATCCACACCCTCTCTGCTCAGCTGGATCTCCCCAAACACACCATCATCAAATTCTTCCAGAACCAACGTTACCACGTAAAGCACCACGGGAAGCTAAAAGAGCACTTGGGAACGGTGGTTGACGTGGCAGAGTACAAGGATGAGGAGCTGCTGACAGAGTCAGAGGAGAACGACAGCGAGGAAGGCTCTGAGGAAATGTACAAAGTAGAGCCTGAGGAGGAGAATCCTGACAAAAGCAAGGCAGCTCCAGCAGACATCGACCAGAGATAATGTGAGATAGGAGTGCAGAAAGCAATACATTGATCCAAGGATTTTCTGGTTTTGTTTTAGATTTTTTTCCCTCATTTTCCTTTCTGTTTGTTTGTTTCTGTTGCGCATGACCCATGTGCAAACTGAATGAATTCAGCATTGCCCGATCAGACATCGCCTTGACACAGACACTCGAGTGTTACACTTCCGCATTTGACTGAAGCAATCGTTGTAGTCACATAGGATTATGCCTTCATCAATCTTGCACTTATGAAAGGGACAGCTAGCAAGTAAATGGGAAGAAAAAGTCCTATGAAATCAGTGAAGGAAAATTTACAACTTTGTGTGTGTATATATATATTTACATAAAATATATATATATTAAAATTGCATGGGACGGAACTTTACAACCTGAAAGTATAGACTGTGAAATGAGTTCTTTAAAGATGAGACTTGTTTATGTATTAAAACCACTTCACAATGAGTTGCTTTGGCTTTTTGATAAACTGCCGCCTGCTCTCAGGGTGTGGTGACTATTTTTGAATTCCTATTTATTTTCTATGTTTATCCCTGATTTTTTTTTTTTTTTCATTATTATATGGCTTCCTATCTGGCAACTTGATGGGTAATTTTTGAGGTATTTAAAGACATAAATCAACACTGCCAAAAAAAGAAAAGAGGAAAAAAAGAGAGAAAATGGAAAACAAATCAGGGCACCTTAAAAAGAAAACTAGTAAGTTAAAAGTACTTTGAACACAATGCACACTTAGAAGGATATAGCATGTTCCACTCTCCAGATAGTCCTTTCCATAGTGAACAGATGAGTTTTCATGGGATTCAGAATGACTAAAACTGAAATCCAGTGCATAGAAGACTTGTCCATTAATGAGGTCTTTATGGAAAGAGAAAAAAGATAAATGTGTTGAGATTTGATGTATGGAATTCATACTGTCAACCATATTTTACCGTGGATTTTATTTACCTGTTCTCTGTTTCAGATCTTAAAATTTACAAGCTTCCTTCTCGTTGTTGCTTTTTGTTTCTACTGAAGTGAAACACACACACACACACACACGCGTGCGCGTGTAAAGTTACATTGCGACACAAAATGCCACAGTCCCCCGAATCCTGTGCAGGTAACTTGCGGACAGAGCGTGGGTTTGCGTTGCTGACTCCCCGCTGGCCCTGCTGGCCGGGCTCCCCCGTGTCCTGCTGTAGCTGGGCTCGCTGGTGTCGCGCGGTCCGTGCCGGTGCAAGGAGGCCTTCGCGGCCGCACGTCCCCGCTGCCTGCGCGGGCCCAGGCCCTGCGCTCCCACCCCGCCTGGGCCGAGGGCCCGCAGCACCCAGCTAGCAGCCGTGTCACATAAAGCAGAGCTAATCCCGGCTGACTCTTCAATGGCCTGAGCGCTAAAGCTGCAATCTGCTATAGCATCCACCCGCTCTGAGGCATCCTGTCGAGAGAGACGCCAAGTAGCATTCACTGTTCACTTCTGTGCAATGATTCCCGAGACAAAGACCTCACCTTGCAGCTGGATTGAGTTCAGACGCCTGTAACCTGCAGCCGTAATGGTACCAACAAGGCTTCTGGCTTTTTTCTTCCTTTTTTCACATGGGCTTTTCATGTAATCCTGACAAAGACCTCATGCAATATCACTTTGAAAGTTACTTTCTGTTTACTACACCAGGCAATGTAATATAACTGTTAATACTATTTATATATTTGAAGGGTATAAAAGGTAGGAGTTAAAAACGAAAAACAAACCTCTACGTGTAGATATTTACTCAGAACAGACAATATACAGGGAGAAGACGTTGCAATACAAGCTAATTCTAGCTGCTCAGTAACCTCTGGAGTTTTTATGAGATTTTTTCAGAGCTAATGTTTGAAACATGAGTATCTCTGCATAAATTTCATATACCTTTGCAAAATTATGGTGGGTTGCTTACTTAATGCCCCTTTTGCTCTTCATCCTTTAGTTCTGTAGTATGCTGCAGCTTTAATCAGAATTTCAATGGTTGCTGCTTTATGTTTCTCTCAGAGCTACGCTTTCAAAACTGTCTTCTTATCCTGTAGCTGAAATCACTCCATACATTTGAAAGGAAACTGAATTTTGCCAAGCTATGTAAGGTTGTTCATCTGATGATGGCATCAACATTTGGTATCTTTTACACTTCAACCAAAAATTTTATTAGGTATTTTTTCAATGCTGAGTCTTGCCTTTTTATTTTTAATTTCACTGCCAATTTTGCAGTGGTTCTAAGTGAATCTGTGGGCATTTTAGCCTGTGGTCTTGCCAGAACTTTGCGAATTACAATGCATATATGTCTATTTATTCAATAACCATCATATAATATCTATTTGGAGAAAGAAACTTTTCTTGTAGTGCCTCTTAACAAAGCACAATTTTCCGCCTTTTTTGTGAAATAAAAAATAAAAAAAACAAATTGTGTTTTATTGCGGTATCAACAATGTGAATAAGGATTAACATATTGTAAATGTTCTTTTTTCCATGTAAATCAACTTTATCTTCGTTATCACTAAGTGATAATTAATTTTTAACTTATGTGCATTGTTAGGCTGTTAGAATTTTTTGGTTGTTGAAATAAAACGCATTCAATAAATATGACTTAATTTGTCAAGTAATTTACTGGGCCTTTTTTCTTTTCTCCTGAGTTCAAGTGGAACAAGGTCTGCAGGATGGAGGGGGCATATTTGCCTATTGGTCTTGAAAACCTGCCTATGTCCCCTGGAGCTGGCACAGCTGACAAATCTGTATCCCCCAGGACTACCCTGTTGTGTTCCTGGGTTTCTGTGCACACATGTGTGTGCTCGCACCCAGTGTTTCTGCTAGGGTCAGGAGGAGGCTGTGGGTGCCTTCAGCCCGCCGGAGAATATGCTCAAAACACACACATAAAGATCCACTTCCAGTCTGCTGTCTTCTTTTGCTGGTAGATTTTTTCTGTTTATAATTAAAAAGCCGCAAATGACTGCGTGTCAGGAAACTTTTGGAGCACACATGTCCATGGTTAATGGACATAATAAAAGGCTTTATTATATTTATAGCAGGGCATCCTACTGAGTGTGTAGAGGAATGCCGGAAGGATTGATGTATCTGAGAAATGTGTGAAATGTTTTTGGGGAGAATACAGATAAATGGAAAAAACTGCTCAAAATTCTTAAGCTAACAAAGTAGTAAGTGCCTGGATTCAGTCCTAGCAGACAAATCCTATACTGCACGTCAGACTTGAGTTGTCTAGGAATTGAGGTAGAGCAATTTTTAAAAGCATTTATTATTTTTTCTATAGTTCCAAAGCAATAGTTCTTCCCTTTTTTGTGGCTTATTTATATCCTATATGAAATACCTATGTGCTGTCTTGAGAAAAAAATAGGGGGGGTGGGGAATAACCATGTCATTGGGTACCCAGCCACCTGTGTGCCGCTCGCATTTCATCCGAGACCAAAAAAACACGGGCATCTCTGTGCTCAGGGAATGTCCGGGCACCTGGAAGCTGTGCACAGAAGCAGCAATTACTTGAGTGCTGTTCTCTGGGGTGCACAACTGCTGGCCCTGTACCCACCTCGGAGGGGGCCCTGGGCTGCCTGTGCCCCTCCCGTGGGCATGCTCGGCTGGCACGGGCACATCTGGTGCCTCTGCTCTCAACCCCGGGCGCAGGCTTTTGCTCACAGATGGCCCAAGGCTGGGGCTCTGCTGCCCTTCACGGGCGTGGGAGGTGACAGAGGCCATGAACTGGCCTTTAAAACGTGAAGGTGCTGATGGTGTTGGATTGTGTGTCCTTTCTGCCTGCCAGTAGGGCAGGAAACAAAAGGACAAGCAGCTCTCACTTTACTGCTAGAGAGTATACGTGAGCTCTCTGTGTGTGTAGCAAAATAATATTTAGAGAAAGACACACTCATACACACATATTTTAATTGGGGGGAAAAAATCCTATAAACATATGGGTTCTTCCTCCAAACCGTAAAAAAAAAAAAATCATTTAATAGCTGCTATAGCAGAAATATTTCTATTAATGCTTCTACTCTCTATACTTTACATGCTGCTGCTCCTATTTGTTGTTCATGTTTTAGTCATTCAGACATATGTATTTCCAGTTTCAAACCTGTGTCAGTGAAAAATAAACATGTTAAGATCAGTTTAAAATGTTTTAAGATTATGAACATACTGACTACTGTCTCAGGTTCATTGTTGCTTAGATAAAAGAATCCACTCGATCTCTTCGCACTTACTTAGTAACCGATTATTTGCTCTAGACTAAAGGGACTAGAATCCCTCATTGATTAAATTTTGTTTCTATCCTGAACCCGTTAAACGTGGAGAGATAAAAGCTGGATACATTTGACAGTGAGCAAATGGCATCTTAAAATCATAAACAAATCATTACAAAAAATCTCCACTTACAATATAAAGTGCAGTGATTAATTAAAGATGCGGTTTTAACTTATTTATAGCCATTAAAAAAACATACCGGTTTTAACACAAAATAACACAAGCCAAGTCATCCAGGGGAGAGACACTGGCAGCCTGAGACTTGGGGAGCAGGCAATGTGACAAAGCCAACAGGGAACAGCAAATGCAGGCCACCCTTGAAACCTTTGGAAAAGTCCACAGAAGCAAGGATGGAGAGAGGTGGCTCTGGCATCCCTGCCAAGGCCCCCTTCTTTTTCGCTCGCACACAGGCAGTGCAGGAGTGTGAAAGCCCCGTCTCCCTGGGATGGCAGGAAACCTGTGTGCTCGCTGCCTGGCGGCGGTGCGGGTGCTGGGGAGCTTGCCAACTGCACAGCGTGCTCTGGGTGAGTCAGCCCTACCTCAGGCAAGGCGAGGATTCGGGCGAGGGAGAGACAGCAGCAGTTCAAGTGCAGATTTCTGCAGGCTGTCCCCTGCTTCCAAAATTTTCGCTTGTCAATAGCTGAACACTGGTCCTGCTTGACTGGCAGGCGTGGCTCACCAGAGCCAGGGGGAATAAAGGTGTTGGGAGTGAGGCTCCCATGCTGGGCTAGTGAGCTGTGGCTGCTGTTCTCTGACAGGTCTGGCTGTGTGGAAGGCTCTCCTGAGCCATCCCTTCTGCCAGGGTCAGACACACACACACCAGGCTCACCACGCTCCAGCCCTGCAACTGCTGGCTCTGTCTGCAAGGCAGCACTTGCTTAAGGCAGGAGTCATCCCCTCTGTCCTGTGGTAGTGTTTCAGGAGCTACAGCTGGTTCCTCCTAACGGGAGTGTTGTAATCTGCCCTTCAGAAGGGATCTGGTCTTGATTTGAGGACCTCAGGAGCTGGAAAATCGCTGCTGCCCTCAGTAGTTTGTTTGAATGGTGGTTTCTCTAGCTACTAAATCTGTACCATATTCTAAGGGGAATTTGGCTTTCCCTTCCTGGTTTTGTTTTTTGTTAGGCTTTTCTCTTCTGGGTGAAAGATCCAGGTAATGAAGGATAATTTTTCCCCCAGAAGCACCTGTTCTGATCAAACGAATTTTCTTAAACTGAGGCCTTACTGTTCAGCTGAGGCTGTTTCAAGGAAAAATCTGCTTTGGCCAGTGACAGAATTCCCCCATGTACTCCTTTCTGAGAGTCCATCGAGATAATGACAGAAAGAGAAGCTTTATAAAGAAAAGGCTGCTAGTGAGCCTGGAATGTTCACAGATAGTATCTGTCACTGTTTAAGTTCCATAGTTCTGTTCTGCATATATGCTATATAATTGCAGATTTTCATCTCATAGCCACGAGGAATGACATTCCTTGGCATGAGGTGAAGATCTCCAACAAAATGCTCTCAGAAAAGAGACTTATTTTTGTGACCAATCTTAACAATTTTCATTTGCAAGAGCAGAAATGCAGGCAATGTTCACTGCTCCTGTTACAGCACCAGACTAAATGTTCCACCAGCCAGTGTCTCCTCGCTGAGCAACTCTGGGTACAATTTTCAGCCTGGGGCTTTCTGGGGAACTGACTTCCTTCAGGGTGGGGAGTGCCAGCCAAACACAAACTAAGTGCACACGCAAGGACCACAACACTTCTGAGACCAAAAGATGATGCTCCCTGTGTGGAGCCCTCCAGAAGCAGACTCCAGCCTGAGCCTTATTTGAGGTGTTGTCAGCAGGCCTGTGCCTGCCTGTTTCACAACCTGTGTGCTGCAGGTCTGTATATCTCATGTTTACATGGATGTGTTTCACGCCATGATAGGACTGTGAAGTACAAAGTTAAACGCCAGCACTGCCCCAAAGCAAACAGCTCACAGAAAAGCCATTTCCTAGTGCAGTGCCCATCCGTTTTGTATCACACTTCTCTGTGCACTGCAGAGCTATTGAGGTGGCATGGCACAGTGCTGGAGGTAATGCTGCACCCTCCCCAGACACACAAAAATCAGCTGTGCCATTTTGTCCACAGTCATGGGGAGACTGCAGCTCCTCTGTCCTACTTTGACACTGTGCTTTTCTTTATAAGGCTGGAAGAGGGAGAAAGGCTATTGGGAGGACACCATGGAAGCTTCCATGAGCTGGAGAGATGCTGAGAGCAAAGTAGCTCCTCTGTCATGGCCTCAGGACATCTGCTCCCTGATTAAATAATTGAGTAGCCTGAGTATCAGCCACAGTGCCTGAGTAGCAACAACCACCGTCATGTCCCCTAACACCTTCCTTACAAATACACTGAGCAGGTGAACTCTTCATGGCCCAAGTTGGACCAGGTCAGTAGGAGTACATGCCCTTGGCTTGGAGAGGACAGAGACCCCTCTTTCATGCCTTAACAAACTGTTCTCTGCTTGCACAGCCTTGGTCCACCTTCACCATGTGATGAAAGTACATGCTACACTTATCACAGTCTCAGCTATTTACGACCAGAGGTGCCCAGAGCAGTGTTTGGAAAGTGTTAGCCCTCGGGAAGACAAAGCACAGCAGACTGGTCTCATGGATGTGAAGGAGACTTTTACAAGGGAAGCAGTGCAGGACATGACCCGCAAATGCAGTCCTTCACAACAGAGTCCAGCCACTGGTTTCTCAAACCAACCAAATCTCCTCTGTTTGTATTTAAAGGCTATTTGTCTCCTCTATTTGTATTTGAAGGCTGTTGCAGAATATCATTCCCTTAATGGATCTATTTTCACAAGCCATTTAGCATCATTTGTTGTGTCAACATCGTCCTTTCATTTAATTCCCCCCACCCAGCGTCCCTTCCTGACCTCTGACCACCCACCACCCAATATATTCATAGACAGCAACTGCACCCCCTGCGAGCTGGGTGTCCCTCTGCTGAGCAAGCTCAGCCCTGTCCCAGCACGGACATCTGCGGCTGCCCGGATCCGCGCTGACAGGCACGGCCGCTGCTCCCAGCGCTGCCCTTGGGCGGCTGCTCCCGGCTGCGGCGAGCCCACCACCGAGCTGCTGCGGCGCTGCCCGGGGCCGGGAGGCTGCCGGGCCCCGGGGGGTGGTGCAGGCACGGCCCCGTCCCACCAAGAGCCCCGACAAGCACTGACAGTGCTCTTTGAAGGCGATTCTCGGCCCCAGGAGGAAGAGAAGTGCTTGCAGCTGCCCCAGTAATGAATGGCTGGGACACAGTCCAGGCAAGCCCGTATTCCAGCAACCCCCTTGGTACACAAGGGAAAAAACAGCAGTGCCCCACGCAAGTGAGGTAATGAAAGACCACAGCGAGTAGCTACTAGCAAGAGAGGCACATGGATTGATCACAATGGACTGGGAAGGTAGCTGGAGCCATTGGCTTCTCTCTAAAAGCAGGGAGGTGACACAACAAGGGCTATGAGCATACAGGACGCAGACCGTGGCACAATTCCCCAGCAGAAGCCAGCTGCTTTGGGAGGAAACGAGCCCCAGTACAATGCAGGCAGATGAACAGCAGCACTCAGCCCTACATGACCACGGGTGCTGGGTGCCCTGCCCAGACAGCTGTGGCTCCCACACCAGCAAGCCTGGAGCTAAGGAGTTTCCATGCTGGAAAGTGAGCAGGACTGTGGGGCCGAGAGAGGTAATTGGGATCTTTCCCTCGTTCTTCCTGTCTTTAAAAATATTGCATGGCAACCGGGTGAATGCTGATTTCATAATTGATGGACATGGTCTTGGCAATCTCCTTTTTAAGAGCCATTCCTTGTCACATAAATATCTTCTATCAGTGCCCATTGTCTTTATAGTGATCTTGAGCAAACAGTTTTATTTCCAATCAGGACATCACACATTGATCTAAACACTCATCTGTAATGGATCAATTTACATTAGGAGAGCAATATTGTAGCATTGTTGTTCATTATATTGAAAGAAGTATATGTTTAGTTACAGGCTAAAATCAATTAAACAGCCCTGTGCCTTTTGCTGTGAGAAAGTCAACAAGCCAGTCTATCTTGGACAATTATCCAGCTACAGCTTCTCTGAAAAAAGGGCTTTGGTATCATCCCCTTCCTCTGAGTTCTCAGTTTCTCCTTCAGAGACTTCGTCTGCAATGTTTCGCTTCTTGTGCAGTCTAGTAAAACACTCTCAGCTAAAATGCACATGAGAGAAATGAAATCAGTCTTGCCCTGCTGTTGTGGAGGGGAATTTTGCCGGGCCACGCAAAGCCGTGCAGCCTAAAGGGAAACCTGCACTGTCCCCAGAAAGCTGCCTGATCACACATGATGGTATATGTGGGAGATGCTGAAAAATACAGACAATGCTCTTTGTATCTTTATAGGTGAGACCAGTATCTCTAAGAGTCCATGACTTCACAGGAGGAGAAAAGGAGGGAACCGGGAGGAATTTGTACATTGGGCTGCTGTTTCTTGCCTTGCTACAAGAGGGAAGACTGCAAGGAGTGCTGGAGACTTTCTGACAAAAGGAACATGATTTCAGCTGGTGATGTAGCTGCAGAGAGAGCTGGAACCTGCAATTTCCAAAGCAAAACACATAGGGGAACTGCAGGGCAATGCAACAGTGGGAGCACATTTGAGGAGCACAACTCTTGGGGCTCTGGTGGGTGTGACAGAGGCAGATGAGAGCATTACCTGCCCCAGCCCCCTGCCAGAGGCCCTTGGCAGAAGGGAGCGTGTGCTTGTGCCCTGCCTGCTGTGCTCTGTCACCACAGCAGGGCCAGGAGCAGCTGGACTCTGGGCTGCCATGCAATTACCAACTGGCTCCCACTGCTTTCTGCCTGCTGGCAGCAACTAGTCAAGCTCACGGGACAACATGGCAGTGCTGGAAGGCCAGGCCAAACCACGACACTGCAACACTTGATGACTGTGATCAAGCCTTTCGCTTTTCCTTTTGCAAAAACTGATAAACTGGTAAAAATTATCAGCAGGGGTACACTCTTACTTTGTGGTCAGAATCTCCTCATGACCACCTGTGCTGTGGAGGGCTTGTATAGCATTTGTGGTTTATATATGTGTGTGGATGTATACATGGTTTTTTGGCTTGAGACTTTGCCCACTCCTTTCCTACCACTAAGGCCATCCCAGCTCGTCTTACTCTTTTTTATATGCACAAAACACTGCTGCAATGCTAATAATAATAATGAGAAGGAATAGCAGATATTACAAAGCTTATTAGGACATTGATCTTTGATTTGCTCTTGAATAAAGAGGCAGACCTCAAAACTGCTGAAGCCATTCAGTTAATTGGTTATTGGCTCTCTTGAGTGATTATATCCTCCCTGGTTCCACCAAGTTCAGCAGGTCTCATGCCGGTCAATTAGCCTTTGGCATCCATGAAGGAAAATGCTTCATTCAGGTTTTCTCAGAGCCTGTTTGTGTTACAGGCTGTTTGTGTAGCATAAGGTGGACTGAGCAGGAGAGGTTCCCCATGGTCTGAATCCTGTCCTTGAACTGGCACCAAAAGGGCATTTTTGCCTGTACCCCAGCCCTCCAAACAGGGTGATGCTCTTAAGTGGGAGACTCTGCCCCAGGGAGTGCCCTGCAGGAGGGCAGCAGAAGCCAGAGGGTTTTGGGAGGGGTGCAGTAGTTTGCTCCAGGGTGACCTTCATCCAGCACGCACAGGGCCCGGCTCTCCCGTGGGATGAGCGGTGCCAGTGGAGCAGCGCCCGTGCCCGCTGTGCAGATGGATGCCCTGCCCTGTTGCTCGGTCACACTTGGTCTGCAAACTCACTGCTCACTGCTCTCCTTCCTCCAGCATTTCCAGGGCTGTGCAGAGCTACACAGCTGAGGCCATTTAGTGGCTTTTCCTGCAGAGTGCTCCGTCCTGCCCTCACCGCTATGGCTTGCCAAAGGGCTCCAACACTTGCATTGCTATGATGCAGACCCTGTAATAATAGTTGGTTACATCCAGAGAATTCAGTTCAGATTTTAAAACCTCATCAAATAGTTAATGACTGACTATTTCAACACAGCAGTTCCTGCAAGACTTGGGAGAGAAGAGAGAGGGAGATGGAAAAGTTATTCATGTCCCATCTGTCTGGAATGCTTGTCCCCTCCCTCCCACCCACTGAGTCACTTCCTCCCTTTATATATCACTTAAATTTTTTTCTTTCCCCTTTAGCTTATGATTAACAGCATTTACCCTCTGCAAATTGTTTCTTTTTTTTATGATGAATGATCAATGTTAGTTAAGGCTCTGTGGATAAAAAGAATGTATTGTCTTGCAAGTGCATGCATGTGGTAAAATGCAGTACATACTCTCTATATGGCCCCGTAAAGGAATCTATCAACCACTGCAATATCCAGGTGCTGATCCAGCCTTCCCAGCTGAGCTAAGGAAGTTGCAATGTAGTGCCCCGGCTATTCTATCCCCCTGCTCAAAGCACAGCAATGTGCAGGGAGAGGCACATTGCTCAAGCTGGGAGGTGGAGGTGTTTTAGAGTAGCAGCTCTCAGCCCAGGGTGGGGTTCAGCTCTAGGACCTGACCCAGGTAGGTGTGTGGGATGGGGCCACTTACTTAAATGCCTCAAGATGTGTTTGGAAGGAGGCTTGGCTCGCTCAGCCCACTGCCTTTCTGCCGGGGCTTGAGACGGCTCTCTTTTAATTAGCAGGTGGTAAAGGGCTTAGGAGGAGTGTGATGTGCAAGGCAAGAGAGAGTTCCTGGGTAAGGAGCTCGGCAGCCAGTGGGTTTGTGCTGACCTGGAACTGCAGGCAGGGAAGACTGGGCTACCTACAGCCTTCAGATGGAGGTGTAGGAATGGTTACAGAAGAGGAGAGTGCTCGTGGGTTCATCCTGGAAGCAAACAGGGTGAAGAGGAGGAGCCTGGGTGCCTTCTGAGCATGCATGTAAGATGATGGTGGTGAGTCTCTAAGCTGTAGAGTAGATGAAGGCTAGAAAAGAGAAACTTGAACTTTCTTGGGCAGGTTATTTGAGTTACTTGGGGTTTCTCTGTGAAGGGAGAGAACATGAGGTCCTATGTTATGTACTACAAAAACTTTGTGTATGTTCCACATGCTTCAACCTTCTTGCATGTAGCTCAAAGGAAGGGTGTTTTATATACTTGGCACCTTGGTATTGTGGTGATACAGGAAAGTTTTGTTCTTCAAGGTTGACACTACTCTTTAAAAAAAAAATGTTTAAAAGGCAAACACTTGACAAGCTACATGTGACTGGGAGGAACCCCCATCCCAGAGAGACATCAGCATCACTTTGTTCAGCTGCCAGTTGCTGTTCTCTTTTTGTAATTTTCTACAGTAAGGTTCCACCAGGTTTTCTGGTTTCTATCAGTTGTCCGTAAGTTGACGCAAGAACCTAGGTAGTACATTCACTCTGGGATGCACTGAAGGATGGGGCACAGATGTGTCCCAGAGCCTCTGCAAAGAGCCAGCTTGGCTCCTGCTGGAGGTTTTAGCTGTGTGTGGGTCCTGCTGGTTCTGTGCCCGCCTCCCAATTCAGGAAGCTCCCTGCAGGGGTGCCTCCATGCTGGGCTGGCACTGATCCTTCAGTGCTTTTTTTATGCTCTGACTCTGTACCATGTGAAAGTAGCTGTCCTGGCCCCAAACCTGTGTGTTCTGTGGTGCTGAGACTGGGCTCATGAGCCACAGCCAGGCCTCTGAATATTTGGTATCTGAGAAGTGACTTTATTTTATACATGAGTGCATGCAGGTTGGTTGAGGCAGGTCCAGGAGCTGAAGGTGGGCCTGCATTTGCTGTAACTTCACAAATCATGGACTTGAGTGTGCTGAACTCCAGCAGTTTCCCTTGAAGAGCAGGACCAGAGAGGAATACGCAGCTCTTGTAGCTTTTATGACACCTAATAGATTGTAAAATGGCCATTGAATTTTATTGCATTTGCGGGAGGCTTGATGAGTCCAAGGATGGTGTGCTGTGTTACTGGAAGTCAAGTAACCACTGATGCTGCTGTTGCTGAGTGGCTTTTTAAAAAGGAAGTTTGTTAGTTTATTCTGCCATGCCTTTGCTCTGATGGGTAGCTATGCATTCTTCAGAAATTTCCCCTTCCATTTTCCTTTATTCTTCTTCTATTTTTGGAAACAATTTTACATGTGTGGATGTGGGGACAGTATATCTATCCTTGTATTATGTGGCAAATTAGTTTACTATTTCATTTGCCCCAGGGCAACCTTTGGAAATAAGACAATAACCTCAGTTGTTTATTTCCCTGAGAGATGTTAATGATTAACTCTGAAAAGAAAAGTAATTCTTCTATCTGCCCTACATAAACTTTCATAGCTCTTTGCAACAGCAAGATATCTTTAGGTAGTGTTCGGCATGCAAAAAGCCAAGCTCTGTAACATTACTGTGCAGATATATTTGGCTGCTGGGGAACGACTTCAGCCTAAGATTTTAGTGCTGCCAGCTGGCAGAAGTGATCATATATGTAAAACCTTAAGCTAAGCCAGAAAAACCTGAGTTCAAATATCTTGCCAGGGATTGTAGGATAGAATGATTAACCTGATTTTGTATTTCTGGATAACTATCAAGTGCCCGAATATTTATAGTAATAAATGTCTTCCATATGTGCTGATACTGCATCCATGGAGTGCAATAGCATGATATGGCTATTGTCTTACTTTAAGACACTAATTATAGCTAATCCTATAGGCACATGAATCATGAAACACTGGCCCAATTTCTGCCAGCTTCTGTGAGATGCATCTGACTTTGTTCATGTGAGCAATGCAGGTCAGCAGAGAGCTCAAGGCAAAATTCCAAGAGTGCTGGGGATCCTGAGGTCTCTTTTCAAAAGGAATACAGGAGCTTGATATTTAAGCACTTAAAGCTGCAGGTGGGCCCTTTACCAGCTTATATCTTCTGAGACTTACTTGTAAGTCTCTGTATCTTAAAGTGTCAGGATGCCACTGAAAATAAAATCTTAATCCTAGAAGCCATTGTCATGTAGCCCTGTGATCCGCCAAGCCAAAATTGGCAAGGGGCTCTCAAGCAAGGGGCTCTCAAGTTCCTAAATTTGTTTGATGCCTGCTAGACTGGCATGAGAACCAGGCTTGGAGCACTGCTGGTGCCCATTGGTTGTGTGGTACAGAGGATGCTCAGCTACTGCAGAGATAGTGCTTCTCCACGGATGTGATGGCTTGCCAGGTCAAGTTCTGAAACACACCTTAATGTAAAAAAACCTCTTCAGTGCATGACTGTAGAGCTACTTTCTGGTTGGTAAAAAAAAAAAAAGCAACAGAGGAGCTGTATGAAGGTTATAAGGTTGTAATAAGAAGGCTATAAAAACAGAGAGAGACTGAACCAGTGTTCCAGTAGTTTTCTCTTCCCCTGAAATAGAGGTAAGCCCGCCCAGACGTCTTCCTTTTAAATACTGACTACTGCATCTGTTTTAAACCAAAAATAATACCTTTTGATTGGAAATGTTTCAATAACATTATTTGTGCATTTTATTGAGGCAGAGGTTGCAATTATTAGAGTCACCAGGAATTTCAGACATTTAAACACAGCCTTTATTTCTCCAAAGTAAACCACATCCCTGTGAGATTATTCTTCTATCTAAATGCCTTCAAACTGAGTCCTAAACCAGATCTGACATTTGTTGCTGGTGGTCCCTCTTACAAACTGGCCCTTGAAATGAACATGTGGGGTTAAATAAACGCCAAGGAGATGGGACTGTGTGCTGAGGGATCCCTGTGGATGCTGAGGGATGCAGAGACTGTGCAGGATGCAGCCCTGGGTAGATCGTGGCTCTGAGCAAGCTGCTGCCAGTCTGGCCAGGTACAGTAGTGTGGGGCCTGCACACCTTAAAAGAATAAGGAGAAGGTTTTGTCTGGTCATGGAAACTGCTCCTTCAGCCATGCAATATCTTTATGGTTTTTTGTTTTTTTTTCCAGCTGGCTTTTAGCCAGGAAGCCAGCAACTGCATCTGTGGTGGAGAAGGGACTTGGCTCAAAAACCAGAATGTCCCACCCTGGATGCTCTCAATGTTTCCCCCTAATGTTTTCAGTAAACGTTTTTGGAACTTTATTTTAAAAACTGAGAATATTAAGGGGCCTCTAAGGCCTGACTCCCCATTTTTTTCTGGCCTCTCTACTTGCTCTATGGGCAGCATGGAGACAGGCGCTTAAGCACTTTCAGTTTCAATTTTTTGATGCTTCTAGAACAGCACAAATAAAAATTATGATCTAAAAGTCTATTAAAATTCTTATATCAGTGAGAACAACACACCTTGAAGCTTAAGGATGTATCCAGCATACAGCCTAGGTTGGGACATAAGGAGGTGACAATTTGTTTAGAAGGTGGCTTGTGACAGCAGTAACTGAAGAGGTAGCCTCCTCACCTGGCCAAGACAGTTTCAGCACCTGACCATTTAATTCTCTAGCAAATGCTTTCTGGCTTGGAGGGAGCAGGATTAGGGTCATGGTGGAGTGCAAGGATGACAACTATGGCTTCTGTCCTCTGCTGTCTGTATTGTCTGGATGTGTTTTTCCCTATGTACTCTACAAGAAAAGATGCTGAGAAACCTGAATCAGGATGTTGGTATCCCCAGAGAGAGAAGGGATTGCCGTTTCACCCCAAGATATTCGTCCCATAGCCCTTTGATACCAGCTGTGCACTTCTCCAAGGTCTGGGCTTTCATGATCCTGTCTGAAGTGTGTGCGTCCTCTCCTTTTCCCCAGGATAGCAGCACACTGATTGCTCAGTCCCTGTCTTCCTCTTCCTCCATAAAACCCCAGCAATTCTCAGCAGAAACATTGTTCTTGCTTATTCTTGTGGTGTTGATGAACCTGCAATAACAAAGGAGTGGAGCAAAATACAGAGCACTTGCTTTAGTGAAAAAGGTGGGTCCGTAGCCATTGCTCATCTGAGGGCAAGCAGGTTTCTGGCAAGAGTGTGTGTGTACTAGCACTTACAGTTTTGTCTACATAGTGGGCCAGGTCTTGAGTGCACTGTCAATTAAGGGCAGCAATTCAAAGTGATTCACAGCAGATTATGCCAGCCTGTCTCTTGATGGAGCACACTCTGGTCCTGCGCCTGCAGGTGCTGCACAGACTGCCAAGCCTGGAGCTAGCCTGCAGTTATGCTGTCAGCCTTGCTTAGATCTAATGCTTTATGACAACTGTCTACCTGTAATGTGATAATGGGCTGAAAACCTCTGCAAAATTGATAGGGTCTCTTGCAAAGAAGGAGAAACTTATAATGTAGCAGGTCTGATCCCTTTCTTAAGGTCCCTGTGAACTGCAAAGGTTTCTTTGCAGCTGGCAAGTCTGATTGCTCTTCTGCCCCTGACGGAGGGTGGTTGTGTTGGTGTCTGTGAAGCTGCTGGCCTCCTGCTTTCTCCCAGTGCAGGGGGAATCAACCTGTTGCATTTTCAGGCACTTTAAATTTGCAGTTAACTTTGAATCCTTAAATACTGTTGGCATCTACCTCCTAGAGCTTCCTGCATTCTGTACCTGTACTTTTATATTCGAAATAAAATCATCTCCTTCTTGCAAGAGATTTCCAGGGTTTATGCAGTGAGTTCACTATGTTTAATCCCTAAAATACAAGTATTTGTCTAGAATGATTAAAAAGTGGTGTTCTAAAAGAAATTATGCTTAACATTGTGCAACACGGCCTTCGTAGAATGGGCCAGATTTCTATTCACCTTTTGCTGGGATGATCCAGGAATAGCACCTGTGACTTTGTGCTGGATCAGTTAAGTGAGAGTTGGGCCTAAAATATTCTGATACGGTTTCAAACCCTCCACATATGCTACGTGGGTATAAGCACTGCAGCTAGGACATTTGCAGCCATGGGAGAGGTCATCCTCCTGGCCATGGAGACGCCCAGATACGTTCCCTATGAGCTACAGATGCCCCAGTGCAGCTGATGACCAAGATGGTGACAACACTGTGCCTGGTTCCTGGTGTAGGACTTGATGGCCACTGAAAGCTCTTTATGTAGCCAAAGTGTTGTCGTTTTAGCTGATGTAACTTCTTGTGGCCTGTCCCATTCCAGCTGCCCAGCTTCTACCTGGATGCAAACAGGTCCAGCACTGGTGTAAGGCACTGGCCAGGCAGGCACTTGCATGAAGACAGCAGGACAGCTGTGGTCTCCTGAGATACTTTGTCTGTGTGGGAGACTGGCAAGCACAGGAGGGGTGGGCGCCATGGAGAAATGCCAGGCGCTTCAGGAGGGATCAGCCAGACGGGCCCTCAGGGCCTGCCCTCCGGCACCAGCGCTCCAGCCCTATCCCTGCCCCTGGGTGTGCTGTGCAGAGCCAGGAAGCGGCTCTCCAGGCTGTGGACTGTGCTCTCCAGATCAGAGTCCCCTCCAGAGAAAACAGGGATGTTTACACAGAACACAGCTATCCTAACGGCCATGTGATAATTAAGAGGCCGGAGGCTGCTGGATAAACCCTTCCCTATGACCTTCTCATCCTGGAGAGTATAGGCCCCCATGGTAGCTCTGACCCCCGTGCCATTCCCTGCCACATCTGTGGGCTTATCATGCTTCTTAAAGAGCCCCTAAAACCCATTAGCTCTGGGTAAATGATCCCTGGGCTGTCTTTAGAATAATTAAAACCACAAGGCAAACAGTTACTCTGGACTATCAGCAGCATATCAACAAAACTTGTGTCTTGAAATGTGTGTTCAATTTCTGTTATTAAAAGGCACAGAGCCACATGTGAAACATTATCATGCATCTTTGTGAAATTAGCAGAAGTATTTGAACAACCATTTTGTCTCTATCAAAACAGTGCCTTATTATTTTTTCATACTGCATAGGAAGGTGAGAGGGCCTTTGGAAAGCAGGAGGGCTCAGGGAGGCAATCTGACTTCTGTCTGTAGCCCCTGACCATGTCTGTTCGTTCTGCAGAGGCACACATTGTCTGAGGACCCCATATGGTGCTGGCCATGAACGGGGAAGGAGAAACAACATGAAAAGTCCTGTGCTGCTTTTAAACCTGAAACCCAGGATTGCTGGTTTTATCAGACTCCTTAATTGCTTCACTTTGAGTGAAGTCTTTACAGTATTTGCCAAATTAGTTCTCATTAAGGTCAATAGAAGTTTGACTATTGATTCAGTGGGAAAAGAAAAAAGACCAATGCCGTATGTGCTTTGAAATTCCCACCACTTATGCTTAAGAACATATGTTAGAAAAGTGATGTCACTTCTGACTACTTACAAACTTTCAAAATAGCATTGGACCTTTAAAAAAACCCCACATCTAGTCCTTATTTTTTGAACTGTCTCTCTGAAAATGGCACCAAAACCACTTCAGAGCAAGGTTTCCTGAAGGAAGGGAAAAAGAAAGAGGAGCTGTTTCTGATTAATAGTGACCAATAACTGTGGTCAAAGTCAACATGTGCCATACAGCCAGGCTCGAAAGAAAACATGGCGTGAAGTATTTTGGCATTTAATGAACACTTAAAAAAAAAAAATTCTGAAACAAACAAAGCCCCAAATTGTTGATCTGTTTGGCAGTGCATTTGGCAATTGACACTAGCATACAAGTCCTTCCTGTGGACCAAGTGGCTTTAGTTCTGGCATTGTGTGGCATGAAGAGGACATAGTCGGAGTCTTTTTTGCATGTATCTGGTTTTCTGCATGTCTGGTTTCAAAGGTGGTGAAGACAAGGAAGATCATACTGGGAGAAGGGGATCTTTAAAGAAAACACCAGTGCTTCTTGTCAGGCCTAGCTATCAGCCAAATGGATTGAGATAAGGCAAACAATACTGAAATAAATATGAAATTAGTTGATTTAGTCTGCTTAGTCAAATTGAACAACATCCCTTCATTGTCAGAGCTGAATCAGCATATATAAAAATGCCAAATACAGCCAACCCTACACTTACAACCCACCTGTGGTTTTCACTCCGACAACCTAGTCACTAAGTATAAATGGGCCTCCCACTACTGGTTTGTCTGAGTCTAAGGTTATATTCAAGGATATGACTGCATCACTGGCCTTGCAATCTTGACCTGTTTTTTCAAACTGAACAAGTACATTGGAGTTTTCTGACTGTGCCAAGTATTTCTGCTAGAAAATATTCTGAAGGATTCATGTAATAACAAACATGTGAAGGATTTCGGATATGAAAGACTTTTGCTTATAATAATTTTTTAGCTTCAAAGTGAGATTAGTTTTGTTCTATAAATGCTTAAAATCTAAACCCATATATCTCCAAACATGCAGTGGCCAGAATTACGGGCTCTTGATACATCTATATTACAGACAGTAGGTTTAGCATATGTAGCAATATGTGATATGTGCCCTGATTACACAGATTTGATTCTGTCCTTTATTGATGTAGAGCAATGGCTTTTCTCCTTTTTCTGCAGAGCTGCGGATCCTGACTGAAATTTGACATTTGCCTTTCTGAGAGATCCTTTCTGAAAGATCCTTTTTATGTGGATCCTTATTGAGCAGCTCACAAATGTGTAGGGTTTAGTGGACCAAAGTGAATGAAGAGAAAAGAGAGAAGCTTCAGAATTAGCAATTCAGCTATATTTGTGTACTAACAGCTGTTAATACGTAATTTCCACTGATAAATAAATGTATAGTAATTGTTTTGTACATTAGGATGCAGTCTTTTTTACACATTATGTAGTGCCAAATGCAGAGAATTTAGGATTTCTATCTGGAAAAGCAACAGAACAAAAATGTTTTCAGAGACATTTTTGGAGTCCATACCAAATAGCACCTGAAGCTTATGTGAAATGCTACACTAAGCTGCCAACACCTCTCTAAACATAGGTTATCACTGTTGGCAAAAGGTATACGTGTTTTAGGGTGTAGAGAGAAAGCTGTATTCTGTGTAAGTTCTGGAGGCTCAGCAGCTATTAGAAGGGACTTCTGCCCCTTCACCCACATGACATCAGGCTAACTTGCAAAATGCAGCAAGATTTCTGCTTTCTGCTCTCACAGAAAGACCTTTTCCATGGTGCTGCCACCATAGAATTAAGAATAGGGAAATGCTGCCCAGGGCTGTTGCAGCTGTCCACCAATCCAAAGGTGCTGTGGCATGAACCGTGTTTTGGTTTCCAGGCTCAGCTCAAATAGTGTGCCTTTTCCAATGTCCTTGTGCTGCTCTAGGGTGTTTTGTGTGCTGCTTACCAGTGGGTGCTGCACTGCAGCCCGTGCTTCCTCCAGCCCAGCCATAAGAAATCCCTCCTCATCATCCATCCTGATGTGACTGACTGGTAATTAATTGGCAGGGTTGTACAGGAAAGCTGACTGAACAGCTCAGGGACAGAGCCTAGGCATAACATTTCACTTCCAGCCTTGGGAAAATAAGGAGAGAAGAATAAGCAGAGAGATAGGGAAAAATCCACTAAACTCTTACATCTCTACCTTCCTTTTCTACTGAGTGCCTAGGCAATACAACTGGGAATAGCTGCAGAAGAGCAAATTAGTTGGGAGAAATAAGATAGATACAAAGTGTGTATTTCAAGAAGCTAATGCTGAGGTTGTCAATGACCTCTTTCCTGGGACTCTCAAGCAGGAGGGGAAAAGAAGCAACTCAACTCTTGTGTTTTGCACCTACATCAGGGAATAATCCAGTCACCAGCCTCTGCAGCAGTTCCAGCTTCTTCTGCCTTTCAACTGCTTCTCCACAAACCCTTTCCATGCCAAAAGCAGGCAGTTGCAAATTGTATGAGTGCCCCTGTTTGTGAAGCTGACCCACCTGGGCTTCAGCCCCAATGTGTGCTGCATTTGCCCCAAATGCAGGCACTCATAACAGCATGATCTCCTCTGCTGTACTGGCACTACTGATGTAGGTTCTGTTGCTTATTTAGCCTATAGAAGATAAGATTTGCTCTGAGTGTGGTGTCTCAACATGAGCATCTGGGAGGAGCAACAACTTAATCAATTTATCCATTACAGAACTTAAGCGCCAGAAATATGAAATATTATAATTCCCAAGAACCGATGCTGAGGTATCAAAACATTTCCAGCTGGGACAAAGTTAACAGTCAGAGTCTGATAAGCTGCAGTTTGGCTCTGATTGCAGTGGAGATACCAGTCTGGAAAACTGCCCAGTGTGCTGTTGCAAGAGACCTGTAATTAGCATGTGACCGCTGCTTGTAGTGTATCTGAGCGTAAAAAGAACATGACAAACCTTATCTCTTCTCAGTTTTTGCAGGCTCTTGATCTTTAGCTCTTTACAAAGTGGTGGTTAGTCCTTTAATTCAAGCTCCCAATTATGCATTTGACAGAGAATCTGAAGGCCAGCAAGTTGTAATGTTAGATGCCAACTGATCATGGAATGTCTCTGCAAATGTACAGCCCTGTGATCCACCCTGTATCAATACTGTAGTCGGGTGTCTTGTGCAGTTGTGTATCATCAGCGTCTCATTAAATCCACAGCATCCCTATTAAATTATATGCTGTGTGTAATAGTTTCTGTAGTGTAAGTGTGCATGAGTGGGGGAGTAGAGGTGACTTTTACTGCTAGCTCTCACATACAGGATTAAGCCTCACAAGGGAATCCCTCTGGCAAACAAATCCTTTGAGATGTCCTAGATGGGACAGCTCTTCTGCAGCAGGCCTGTATTTAGCAGGAATGAGTAACCAGCGATGTAATGGGTTTAGTGAAAACACTGTTTTCATCACCAATCCAAAACATAGCATAAAAAAGCTATGTTGGAGAAAATTAACCCTATGCCAGCCAAACCCAATATAGCCCTCTGAAGAGAGAACTTGCAGTTGTTGCCTTTGTGCTTTTGCCTTGTGCATGTTGTAGTTCCAGCCCAGCTGACCTGCAGGCAGGCTGGGGGCTGGTGTTTGAACAGATGCACAGAGCAGCTCGCTGGAGTAAGCTGGGAGTGGGACAACAGCTGAGCTGCCTTAGTGTTTTGCAGGCCAAATAATTGTGTGGGCAGAGCACCCTGCTGGTGTGGCAGCACTGCTTCAGGTCCCCAGGGGTGTTGGGTATTTGCCCTAAACTGAATTGCATAATTCAGACATTCACCATCTTTGCCAAATGCAACTTGATGGTGGAGAATTAGAGCTAGAAATGTTCAGTATTTCTGTTTGGGGTAGCTGTAGCTTCTGCTTTGCATTTATGGTATAGCCACCTAGAAGTTAAGGGCATAGAGGCTTTCTGTGCTCTTCCTAACAAAGGGAAGTTTCAGGTTTACCTGGCCAAACCTCAGTATAAGGTGATGTTGGTGATGTTGCAGCTGTATCAATTCACCTCATTTAGATGTATCACAAATAAGTTTGTGGTTTAGAAGGAAAAGATGTGTGCAGAAATTATCTCTTCATTTGTGCTTATTATAATACTGTGTAAAAATGCATGCTCAATTGCTGCTGAATTGCTGTAATTAATTGCGTTATACCTTGAACAACTGGTAAAAATGTATACATGTTAGAGGTGGACCTGGAACTTCATGTCTGAGGGTGCCTGTGTTGTCTGGGAGTTCAGCCAAGACTTTGAGGCACTAAGTGCTTTGAAATAAAACATCCTTTGAAAGAATTTGGACTCCAGCAAAGGATCTAATATGCACCGCCACCCCCTCCAAAAAAACCCTGCACAAACCCAAACACTGAGTGTCAGTCAGTGCTGTCAGGAATGCACTAGCAAGAGCTCTGCTTTCTTGTTTCTACTCAAACCTAGACATATTTGTATCTTTGTTTATAGTTCTTTCATATATCTGAAGGTGTTTCACCAGTTATTGACAAGAGAACTGTATCCTTGCTGAAGTCCTAGACAGAATGTATTTTCTCCTCCAACACTTGTTTCTTTGGGGATTTGGGTTTCATGTTCCTGTAACAAGAGCTTTTAAATCTTAATGCCTGGATACATCAGCAGATCACCAGGAGAATGTTTAGGCTGTGCTAAAGCGTACACTACTCTTCCACCTGCAGACCCATGTAGAGCTGGGAACCTGAATTCACAGCTGCTCCCAAGTTCATCTAGGAGACATCTCACACTCAGCTAGGGAGGCAGCCAGCTCTGCTTGCAGGGGAGTCCTATTGACTGCAGTGTGATTTCAGGGCCAGCAGTGGCTGGGGGACACATCTGCAGCAGCCCTTAGTGCAGGTGTGGCAGTGTTCGGCTCCTACAGCCTGCCTGGTTTGGGGAGCGGATGTGGGAAGTCCACACAGCCTGAGAAGATGATGAAAAAGATAGTAACAAACCACAGAGTGCTCATGAGGTCCCATCTACAGCCCTATGTCCAACTTTTTGATAAGGTCTGGCAGTGTGTGTGGATGATGGATGTGTCCCTGTACTCACTTCAGCACACACACTCCTAAGTCATTCTGTAAGTCCTCCCCCTGGGTGCCTGGCCTCCTGCACAGGCCTTTGGGCTGCTGTTGAACTAAAATAGTTCTGTTACAAGGGCAAGTCCCTCCCTTTTGTGTTGAGAGTCCCTGCTGTCCCCAGAAGCCCAAGCTGTTGTCTCCTTTACAGATCTCTTCCAAAAAAGATCATCTCTCCTGTTTTGGAGTTTTCTGTTGTCCACTTCCCATGAGGAAAAGTGGAGGTTGTTACTGTGTTCATCCGTGTTAGAGTTGCCCATTGTCTGGCCCCTGTGCTGTAGCCCTTAGCAACTCACAGCAGTTCCAGAATGTCGGAGTGCTTCTTGGTACAGGAATTTTGTAACACCCACCAGGCATCACCCCTAGCTGGCCAGAGAGGAGTCCCCTGAAGTGCCAGCACAGTGATACTCATACGGAAGCTAAAGCTTGCAGGTAGTGCCACAGTCAGCCTGGCTCTCAGCTGGCTTTGGGAGAGAGGGGAAATGGCAACTTCTGCACTCTTCTCTTTCATGCTCCAGTGGGCCTCGGATCTCCCATTTAGCAGAATAGGTACTTTTAATGTGATTTCAAATTTAGGGTCACAAATTACTTGTCAAGCGATTTGCCTGTATTATGTTGCACTTTAGACTTTCATTCTCAAAGGTGAACATTGGTATATTTACGATCTTCTAAGGGAGAAAACCAGGATTTAATAGGACTTGCTAAATAGAGCAAATGAGGCTGCAGTACACTTTCCCTCTGTTATACATTAAACTGGTGTTATTAAGTGTTAACTTAACAATGTATTGTATGGACAGCTAAAAGGGGCCAGGAAAAGTCTTTGTGTAAAACATGTAAACAGCTAGGTTTTTTATTGGAATCATTAACTGCACTGTAGTTAAATCCTTTGTTTTCACGGCTGGTTTAAATTAAATTAGCAACATTGTGATTTTTTTTTTTAATATGGTGGCTTTAATACATATCACAAGGTTTAACAGAATAATTTAACTATGCATGTTTTAAAGGTTTTGTAATTTTTTTAAAAAATTGATTTACTCAAATTTTCTCTGGTAAAAAGCTAGGATTGTCCAAGGCCAGTTCAAGGAAAGTATATTTGACATGTCACATTCAGTGATACTCCATACAGTCTGGCAGTATTCACTCATTTTAAGTATGCACATAAAGGTGGAGATGCATAGAAATTGAGAATAAGCTCATGAGATGAGTCCCGTGGGACTTTAGTGACAAATGTCCATTAGATTTCAAATATTTGGGTATGTAATGCCACAGGTTTTCCAAGGGAGTGCTCAGCTGGTCTGCGCCTTAGTCTCTGCACCTAAGCAAACAGTAGTTTTAACAATGAAACGATATGTATCATTAAACTATAGAGCATTACACCGAGTCCTGAGGGGATTCCTTGAGGTTTGTATCCAGACCAGACTCCAGGCATTGAGTATTTATGGATTCCATCTCAGTGCAGCTCCCCTCTTCAAGAGGAGGGGTTTTCTGCTCTGTTGTAACCCTGCTGCCCCTGAGCACCTGTCATCTTGGCTTCCTGGTCAGAGCTGAGGATGTCGCCTTGGGAGCTCTAACCTTTCTGCTTCAGCTTTAGCATGTTTCAAAAAGCCTCTCTCAAACCCAAATGACATATCTGAGTAAAATTCATGAAGTGATGCTGGGGACTCTGGCCTAGCTGGTGTTCCCAGAGAAGTTTGGGGTCTGGCCACTCTCTGAGCTACTGTAAATCTTTCTCCAGACAAGCCACTTGCATGTCAGCAGATGGCGGTGAGATGGACTAAGATGTTTGGATTTTTTTTTTTTTTTTGTTCATCTTTTTCTACACTTTCAGGCCTCTGTTCATTACCAGTGAAATGTTATGGCTGTCACAGCGTAGGCTGCCAGACACACTCAGGTGAATGCCAGGCTTGCCCAGGCCCAGAAGGTTGCAGAAAGCTTTGAGTAGTGAAGCTTGGTGGTGGTTGATGTTGCAGGATCCCCACCCACAGCCCTGGAATTGCCTTTCCACTTGACACCAGCTTTAGCAGTAGTGACACAGGTCAGACCCATCTGCAGCTGAGAGACGTTTAGAGGGTTTATCTTCTTTCCTTCTCTGTATATCCTCATGTTGCACTCAGCTCTTGTTTCTGTTTTTTCCTTCCTTGCTTCATCCTTCCTTTCTCCTACACATGCACCTGGCTGTTGCTGCCTTCCCCATGTACAGATGGGGCTGTTCAATAGTCTGTGTTTGTGGAATGAGCTAATTTAAACATACACATTTGTCTCTTATATAAATGTGTTTATATTGTTTTTATGTAGTTTTGCATAAAAGCTGGATCAAATAAACCTGATCCCTGGTAAGGGTACTAGTGTCTGCTGGATGGGACAGGCTGCTGGGATCCATTGGCTGGTTAAGGTAGAAGCTCCTAACCTGAACATATTGCTGACTGGGCAGTAAAGTACCTGCACAACCTTGTCAAAACTCTCTTCAGAAAATGTAGGTTGACCTGGTGAAACCCTTTCTGGAATTGGTCAAACACTGGAGCCGTGTTGTACAGGCAACTGGGGAAACTCAGAGCATCTCTGTGGCAGGAGTTTTAAAAGGGTGCTGATGTAAGAGGTGGCTTGTGGCTCCTTCTAGAAGCGTTGGAGTGAGTTGCCTCTGCCAGAAATCATCGCTCCCCTGTGCTCCTACAGCAGCTGATCCTGGTGTGTTCTCCCAAAGCAGCTGCCAGGGGAGTGGTAAAGGCAGTGGTGGGCAGCAAGAGGCAGAGAGAGGGTGAGAGAGTGAATATTATCCTCTTTCACTTGCAGAGTATATTCGAACAACACCTAAGCACAAATATCTTACTGGTGCAGGTGGAGGAAAGACAATATAGAAAATGTCCCTGTCCTTTGCCTGACTTTCTGGAAACACTTCAAAAGGAATGAAATGGGCACTCAGTAAATGATTCTGCAAAATGCATTCCTGATCTATCAGGAAAGTCAAACGAAATTACCTAAACAATTTAGAGATTAGGAACATTGCAGATCTCTAACCCTTCCTTGAGGGAGGTACACCCACAGTTAGTATTTACTGGAGCATGAAAATACAGTTTATTTCAGTAGGAGGCAGCATGACTTTCCAGGCAGGGCTGGGTTCTCTTCAGGAAGGTCTGAGATTTCTACAGATGTTTGATGGGTGTGGTCACTGTTTCCAAGCTTAGGGTAAAGGAGCCAGGACAGTGGTAGTAACTGGTACCCCAGATAATTTTTAGGGACTTGCAGCAGAAGTATCTCCCCACAGAGCTGCTTGCTGGGTTCCCTAGACTTTAAACAGACTTCATTTCATGCTAGAAACAACAGGATTCTTTGTCTTCTGTATTTTTTTGGTTTTTTGGTTTTTGTTTTTTGGTTTTTTTTGAGGGACTGTCTTTCTAGCACATAGTTTGAGGTTCAGAAATTTACCTAAGGCTACTCTGTTCCCATGCAGTAATTAATCAAGAAGAAGCTGTTTAAGTAACAGACTCCTCAGTGCCCTCCTTCTGTGCTGCAGGATGTGGAAACACAACAATCTGGAGGTCAGGCAGGCCCTGAACCCTGCACCAGGACTTTGCAGGTGAAGCATTCATGCATACCCTTGCTATCGAAAAGGAGCTCTCCTTGAGCAAAGCTGTTCCTCATCTTGGTGTCTAGAGCCTTCATTGAGGTTAGTTTGCTCCTGCCTCAGCCATAGCAAGTGAAACTCTGTGATAAGCAGGGCAGGCATTCGAAAGTCTCTCTGGGCACTTGCAAAGCCTGAAGGAGTAAAAAATTGAAATATTTGTGATTGGTCAGGGATTGGTTGATTGAATATTTTATTGGTCTTACTGCCTGATGCACCATTGCCCCTTTAATTCTCTTTTTGGTTTCTGAAGGTGGCTCTAAAATTGGCAGAATAAAATATCTGAAGTCACCAGTAAACGTGGTAGCAATGTTCTGCCTTTTCTATTCATTTTATTTTTAAGAGTAGCATGGAGGTACTACACAGATATATTTAGTGACTTGTGCCACTCTGGTCAATAGCCTAAATATTTTAAATGTTTCTTTCCTTAAGGTGTGTGTGCAAAAGCCTTAGTCTGTGGAGGGGGAATTGAAACAAGTATTTCCCTATTTTTATTCCTCAATACTTTCCACACACAGAGGAAATTTCCTGCCCGCTTTGGTTGTCTCCAAGGGCTATTAAGAAAAGTTTTATTCAGAAATGCTTGAAGAGAAACACAGAATTCAGAACATCCTGTGCTTTATGTATATTTTTCAAGTGAAACCCAAACAGACTGACTCAAGTTTACCTTCTTGCCTTTTTTTTTTCCCCCCTGATCCTTATTTTCCCCATTACAGTTAGTATTTTGTTGCATGTCTTGGAGCGTGGAAGTTTTTGCCTAGAGAAAGTGTCCTACCTTTCTTGATGGGAACGGTCACCAACACAAAAATATAATTTTCTGATTTAAATTATGAGCTATCTTTTTTGCCCCTAAAGACACCCAGACACTTTTATTGGGTGGATAAGAAAAGTGACTCAAAGCAATGCACTGCAGCAAATCCTGGATTTCCCTGTCACTTCTTGCCTCTTGGCCACAGTGGGTGTTGGGTCCCTTCAGGAGGGGTCCCAAGCAGGCCAGTGAGGTGCTGTAGCCCCCTGTGCTGCACTTCCCTCCTCTGCTTCTTGGCCATGAGTGTGGGCTGAGGCCAGTTGATTGACAAGGATTTGGCAGCTGCCTCCATCCAGCAAAGGGCTGAAAGGATGGGGTGGCTGTGTCATGGAGATTGCAATCCTCTTGCACCATGCAAAGCCAAATTCTCCTCTTGTGCACTCAATGTCCATGGAGTTAATCCCAACCTACAGTGATGCTGGAAAACTCTGACCCCTACAACTAATTTCCAATTGTAATCCTAAAAGAAGAATGGTTGGCTAGTTTGGTTTTTCTGCCCGTGCCTAAGTGCATTTTGCTTTCATTATGGGGTGTCAAGTTGTTAATATTTATGGAGGACACAAAAGAAAGAAAATTCTGTTTCGTGTTCAATCTGACATCTTTTGGCACCAAAAGCCTCTAGTCATGGTAGTAGGTCTGTTTCAATTCGGCAGAGCTCTTTCGAGATGAAGTCCTTTAAAGTGTGGTTTGGCTCTGAGGAGGGATTCTATGCAAATAGTATTCAGGGAGTCTGTCTTTATTGTCTCAAATATTAATAATTTCCAGATCAATTGCAGTTTGCCTTGAGTTTGTTTTCTTGTTCTTTCTTCCTGTTCTGTCAACTTGGTTAAATGCATCATAATGATTTTAAAGTCAACCTGCTTCTTTCCTTGGCAAATGCCACCCTGCACAGCGAGCTTCTGCTGGCATCCTCCAGCTCAGTTATCCCTTTCACTCTGCAGAAGGCAGAAAAAGCAAGAAGAGGGTCCTGGGAGCTGTACCAGAGGCATGTGCTTCTCCAAGTGGGTGCACTCAGGCTCCAGGGCCATGCTGTGCTCCCATGAGCCTGTGGTGGGACAATATTCTGCCTCGCTCTTAGAAAGCTCTGCCTGACCACACGCCGGTGCCTGTCCAGATCTACTCAGCCCAATCCAAGCTTATGAGGTTCTTCCAAGGGTTCACTGAGGGATGATGTCATTGCTGGCATCATGCTGAAATGCCTAGCCCTGGAGGCCTTCTCTGCAGCTTAAGCAACACAGCCATGCATACTAATGTGAGTGAAGTGACACTGCCTTGAAGGTTCTTGGGTCAATGAAGTTTGTTCTTGTGGAAGCAAAGAAAGAAGAAAAAAGCCACCACTGCTCTAATTGGGTGCATTTGGCAGCAAAAATAATTTAAAAAATCAACAAAATTCTCCAGAAGGCTGTGGGGAAGGAGAGATTATTACTGAAAAGTGTATTTAATTCTCCTGTTAGAACAGCCCACAGATTCTCAGAAAGCTGAGGAAGGTTGGAAGCTGCAAACTGTGCCTGCAAGCACAGGTACAGTGCACGTGTTCGGAGAACATATGTTTACATATAAGCTACTGGCTCATGAGCATACATCATTGGTGATGCATGCTTTGCATGCAGTGCTGAATCTATGAAATATAGCAAGGATGCACTGTGAAGAAATACTGATTCTTGAAGTATTTTATACATCTAATGTAAGTGTTGAAATCACAGTTGTCTGGAAAAACCTTCTTCCAGTACGTGCACTATGTTTCCTGCTAAGATTTCATTCATTGTTTGGTATACTAGCTTAGGCATACATTGCATATCCATAAGCCACTACATGTGGAATACTCATTTAGACCAGACCTCTCCTGGTATAAAACCCTTTAGGACAGCGTGATACCTCTCTAAGAGTACATGCCAGATAGTTTCAAATTCTCATTAATTTTTTTTTTATAGTTTATACCTGCAGTATATTTTACTATTGATCAGATACTTTAGTCTTAGTAGGTTTCTGACTGAGGATTTGTGTCTGAGGAAAGAAACACATGTTAGTAGTAGGATGTAAGCACAAATACAACTGAAACAGCAACCTTTGAGCTGGAGGCCTGGTTTGTCAGTCACTTAGATAACCACTGCTATTTCCAGTGACCCTGTAAGTACTGATGTTCACATTAAATGTCCTCCTTCCAGTACCCTCTCTAACACTCTCCATAGAAGCATTTAATGCACTCCACACCAGCTGAATGGGGCAGAACATAAAAGTTAATTTGCAAACTTTCACATTTTCTGGCATATTTCAAAGTCCATCCAGACACTTTAGCTGGGGTTATTGTGCCAATGGATTGTGCCCTTTGATCCAGAGGAAACCAAGCTTAGCTTCTGCCATGGTATCCTCCTGCTGTGGTCTGTGTGAGCTGCCAAGGGCTGTGTCTATTGTCCAGGAAAACAGAAATCGTGTCTTGATTTAGCTCAGCTAGAATCCTGGTACAAAGCTTGGGCTGAAGCGTTATGGGATGATTACACAGTTTAGTTGTCTCTCCATGTTGTAGTGACCAAAAGAAATGGCAGTCTGGAAGGGTCTGTCCCCTAGCATGTGGACAGGATGCCTGTCTTCCCACCCCTGCAAAAAAGCATGAAGAATTTATTGGATTTTAGCACTGTCTTTCTTCTGCTTTCTGACATTTGATATGGAAAATGCCTGGAAGTGCGTGATCAATGCTTGGCTTGCTGCATGGGAATGGTTGTAGTTTGAGGGGAGGCTAGGGATACTTTATGAGCTGTTAAGTAACTCATTAACTAGGAGACTGCGTACTTGATGCCAGAGCCCCAGGTAGGCTGAGGTGTCTTCTGATACAGTGTGCCAGAGTTTAAAAATGCAGCTAAAAAATGTTCATCTAATAGCTCTCATCTCTTCTCCTATAGCATGTCATTTTAAATGGCAGACACAAATTGCCTTTGCTGCTGGACCTTTTCTAGAAAGAACACCTGTTTCCCACATCACTGACGTTAATGCTATGTAAAGTTTTCCATGGAAGTAGAAAATGGGATTGTTGTATTACTACAACACCTTCCTCTTACTTTTTTTCTTCCTTTTATCTTTTTTTAGTCTAAATCAGTAGGTCTGAACATATAAACTACTTCTGTCAATCACTGGTGCTTCATACCTTTACCCTAGAGTTCCTGAGTCAGCTGTAGAACACGTCACTGCTGTACTCCTACACCCTCCATGTTCTGCTATCTCAGCACCTTTCTGTTGTAAGTAAGGTATAGTGAAGAATTATTAGACAGACTGTATTTACAGATAAACTGAAGCATGGAGCATCTTGGGGTATTTCTATGCTGCAGCTGAAGGAAAGAGCATGAGTGTACATACCCTCGTTACCAGTAGTTTCTTAGGACCCCTACCACAGTGGTAGTACATAGGAGCACAGACAGCAGCAGGTTAACCTGAATCCAGCCATTGCCTGTTCTCTGTCATAGAAAGTTGTGTCCCTTGGCCTAGAGGTCCCAGTGGGAAGTCCACGCAAATCCCCTTGGTTGCATGCTCTGCTGTCTTCAGTCCAGAAAGCTGGTAGAAGTATCTGCAGCACCTCATTTAAGTCTTATCTTTTTCATTTGTCAGATTAAGGAATTCATTCTGTTCCTCTGCTCAGGCCATGGCACAGGAATAACTGTAAGGTCAAGGTCATAGAGGACCAGCAACAACAGAAGTGTGGAGTTCAAAACCGTGCCAGGCCAGGGTGAGCTGCCTGAGAAGGGATGAAAAGCCTTTGCTCCATCCCCCACACACGGTGGCATGCATCTTCTGGAGGAAAACAAAATGTCAGCATTGCTTTAGGGTGAACAAGAAAAAAACTAAACACAGTGCAACTTCATTCACCTAGTGAATGCTGGGTGAAGCCATGTCAGTGTCTGAGGTGCACCCTGAGGTGTTCCTTCTGCCTGTGGTAACTTACCACCATCACACCTCACAACTGCCCATGGAGGCTGGCAGGGAGGAGAGTGGAGTGGGCAGCTCTGTGCCAGCAGGGAGAGTGGACTGGCTGACACCAGGTGGGAAGTACAGACTGTATTCAAGTAACAGAGCTGTCAGGCAAAGATGCATTGTAAGTATTAAGCCCTGCTTCCTTTGTTGTGATTGTTCTGATTAGTGGGAAGTGCAGATAGAAAGGAAAATAATGTGTGATACGATTTCATGGTCAGTGTAGAGCATTGCAGACAAATTCTCTTGATAACTGACAACCTGACTGAACCCACAAGCAGCAGGGATGCCAAGGAAGGCATCTGTGCTGCCTATAGGTGACTTGTCATTTTCAAAAGTGTCTAAGGTAGCATGGAGGTGTTTGCACAGTAAAACAGGTAAACCAAAAGGCATAATTTTTATTCCCCTAAATAAAATATCAGTAGAGACAAAGAAAGTAACATGTGGAAAAATATGGAAGTTGTCAGCCTTCACCACAGCCAAAACAGATTTGGGATTCCCCAAATCATTGTACACATGCAGTTTGGTCAGGAATCCCCTCTAGGGCACTAGATTTGTGGGGTCTCTGCGTAGTCACAGTCCTTTGGTGATCCGAGAGAAGAGAGAAAAGAAGCTCAAATTACCTGGAAATCACCTATATCTTTTTCAGCCTGTTTTGAGTCCTAGCTTTCCTAATCCAGTTGAAAGATTTTATAATGCATCCTGCATGCAATTCATAAAAATTACAGTTATAAGGCAAAGCTATTTCATGTGATAATGTTAAAAAACATTATCAATTGATAATATCAGTATTCTCAAGCCCAGCTACTGGCAAACTCAGGCACACCAGATAGAATCATAAAAATTGTGAGACTTTAAAGTAAAAGACCCTCAAATGCCCCCTGGGGGTTTTTTTTCAGGTGCATTGGGCTTTGGTTTTAAGCACACACAAGCCCCTCCAGTAACTGGGACAGCTTACCAATGTGTGGTTTAAACAAATGCAAGTTAAAATTCTTCCAGATTTACCTGACTCACAGTTAATGCTGTAAGATGCTCGACAAATATTGCAAGACTCCTGTTAAATATTTTGGCAAGATTCCCAGTTGCATCCAGCCGGTAGATAATGCATCGGGTTTTGACTGTATGAAGTACTGGGACGTGTTCTGGAAAAGGCTGCGGTAGTAGGTTGTGTCTGAAATAGGAAGAACAGGGTTTAATCCTTTGGAAGTCACAATGCTTCATTGTTTAGATTTTTCTCCTATATTGGTTTGGTTTTGGTGAGAAGGGAAGCAGTTGAGGCTGTAACGGCTCTCTTGACACCATCTAGTACAACCTCCATGTGAAAAGCAGGATCAGCTCGAGCATTTCTGATGAAAAATGAGGCTGGTTATACTAGGCAGTGCACTTGGCATTCCAGAAATTTGCTGTAAGGCAAGGAAGAGGAAGAAAGGGTGATGGGCTCTGAGAAAAGAAAATGTGGCTGGCTTTAGTGACTACTCTTCAAGTGTTTGCTCTAAACATGCTTTGAGTGGCTCTGATTAAGCACCTTTTCATGTCCATCATTAAGGGAGGAAATAGATACTTCTGGGATTCTGTATTTTGCTAGACTAAACAGTGACAATGAAGATGTATGTATATATAGTTGTATATACTTTATATAGCTAGAGATAAGCTTAAGTGAATGCTGTCCTTAAAAAAGGTAGATGGCAACTCTGCAAAACATTTTGAAACCTTTTCTTCAGGCAAACTTCTCTAATGACACACTGGTACAGGTATGGTGCACAGCAAGAAGCTCCCTATCTGGTGAACTCAATTTGCAAGTAGGAACTTCAGCTGCAGAGCAATCACAGCAAATGGGCAGCAGATGAAACAGGCATCACATATGGTAGGTGTAACACTCTTAGAGGTGTCAGCTGCCACCACGCTCCTGGCCTGTGCTTCTGAGTCTGGGACTTTAACATGGTGCTTTGAATGGATCTCCCAGTGCACTTGGGTGAAACAGGGTTGTTTCTAATAGTGTGTAAATGTATATGACACATGCACGATAGAGATCACCAGCTGTTCAGCAGTTAGAAGGAAATAGTAATATCTTCTGGGACAGACAACAAGCAGGGACAAAAGATGAAAAAATTGTGGTGGTCAAACATAAGTCTCCAATTGCCTATACATGATGAGAGGCCTTTTGGCAGACCCTTTGGGAGAGATGTTCCAGGACTAGGCTCTGGCCAGTAGTGCTGTCTTTGCTTCTTCAGTTGGGCTGAGCTGCTGCTCTGTGCTGAAGCAGACAGTGTTGCCCTGTGACAATCTTTTTGGTGCACCACCTCCCAGTGGCTCCCATAGGAGGAAGAAGCTGGAGGTGTAGCAGCAATTCTAGAGAACTACTCTGATCTTGGACCATTGGTGGTGAGGAGCCAAAGTTCCGTCTTGGCAGGAAGTCTAAGTGTTTAAAAATTAAAATTCACTTGTAATTGAAGTGAAAACCAAAATTCTCAGCACGTTATGTTAAGCAAATTCAGGGCAATGTTGATTATTTCCTTAGAAATTGTTATATTAGTTTTAATGTTAAATGTAATAGTCATATTAAATATTGAATGCATGGCTACAAAGGGTCAATGTAAATATTTACTGTAACATTAACTATATTATATGATTGTAATGGAATGTTTAGGCTGTTTTCCCATTAGCTTTATCATAATTGACATGTTTCCCCAAACATTTTGGTTTCAACAAAATTATATTGATCTTTTTCAAGAAAAATTGTTTTAGTCAGCATTTTTCCAGGCAGCTGTGGCATATGGGGTGGAAGTCAGGCTGACCTTATCCCTTTCGGCATCCTGCAAATAGCTCTTCTGTTGGGTTGCTCTTCCAGAGTAGAGCCTTTGATAATTTTGGGGAGATATTGTACTCCAGGGGTGCTTGGATTGAGTCAAGTGACACTGTGAAAGGAATCTGGGACTGCTTAGGAAGAGACAGGAAAGCAAAATGCTTTTGCTGAGGACATAATAACAACAGAAAGGGGAGATGGTAGAGGCAGCTCCCCACAAACACTCAGAATCTGGTTTCTTGAGCTAAATCAATGGAAGTGACGCATCAGGTGCCTTTAGGGATCCCTATTTCAGTGTGTTGCAGTCTTGCAGAGCTGTGTCAGGACTAGCCCAGCCAGATATGCTGGGATGGGGTTGTAAACCATGCTGGAAAACCCTGGACAATTGTTCAGAAATGCCCAAGTGTCACTTTGCCTTAAGCTCAGACTGCTGGGTCTAAATTGTTCTGCTGTGGTGGGCTGGTCACGCCTCAGCAGTCACTGAGCAACTTTGCTGCCAGGGCTCCGTGACGGGCTTGATGGAGTCTCAGGAATGCTGGAGCACTCTCGCACCTGCCTTTTCCCTGTGCACCTCAAGGCTGCTCTCCCTGCATGTCCCAGCTGTTGGCACCCTCCCATAGCTGCAGGTGTCCCTCTTGTGTCCCCTCTGAATCTTGCCTGCCTCCCAGCAGCCTCTGGGCTAGCTTGCATCCAGTCTTATCCTGTCAAGGGATGAGCAGCTTTCTGTGCTGAAGCAGCTGCTGTAGGAGGAGGTACAGGCAAAGCTGATTTGTACCAGATTATGGTGGTCTTAATAATTTTCCACTTCTGCCAAGAGGCAAAGTCTTTCCTACTGCTCCTGCTGTCCTGTGAGTGGTGGAATAAACATCTGTTGGGCAGTTTTGACTTGCAGGTGAGGGCAATTACCCATGGCACAGGTGTGTTATCCTCTGAAAGCTTTTATTTCTCTCAAATGTGGGCATGTCTGCAAATAATTTGAGGCACTGCTATTATATAGCCTTACACCCTATGGAGGATAATTACTCAGCTTTTTTCTTCACCTTACTGTATCTTTGTTTTATTCACCAGAGGAAAACTCCCTCTTATGCCCCTCCCATTTGCCACATAAAAACTCTTTGAAGTGGGAATCCAACTCACAATAAGTTTATTGTTAAAGTAAATTAGCACTGAATGAGAACACAGTGTATGTTTATAAGCCAATACGTTTTGGAGAATGAGCCATTAAATTCCAGTAGTTTGGCTCCCATTTGTGGTTCACTGCTGGCTTGTGTGAGTGTCTGATAAGAATCAGTGGGAGAATGAGCTGCCCATCTCCTGCAAACAAAACGCTTTTTTTGACCTCTCTGTCTGCACAATACAGAACCTTTAGGGTTGTGTTTCCTCACATAGCAGGCTGCATCTGCAGATGATTGGAAACATACCTATAACTCCTAGGATGCTCAGATAGAAAGCCTTGGAAGTTCAGTTCTGCATCAAACCCTTTGAAGTTCATTCCCATCTCTGCAAATGACTGAGGGAAATGACTGATCATCTGAAACTTGTTAAGAATCTAATCCATGAACTCCCTAGAGGCTTTTGGATCAGGCCCTTGCAGTGAGCTCTCCTGAAATAAAGGACATTCTCTTTCCATCATGGTTTTGCTCCATTATTGATGGGTAGGAATCTGAAATGGGACAAAATCTAATTAAACTTTTCTTTTTCTACATTCATTTAAAGAGATTTAAATTACAGCCTGGCATCAAGTGATGGTTAAAATAAGGCAAAAATAACGAGAAATTTGTGGCCTTCAAAATTCCAAAGGAAGTTGACATCTTTAAAACATGGGGTGGACTCCAGTGCTAGTTTACTCACCTGGCTGTTTTTTGTATCCTGGGGATCAACCTGTTCTTGAATGTGGCATCAAGTTTGCCTGAACAGGAGACAGAGGGAGCATGGAATGCAATTGCTAGCTCCATGCTTTCTGGCCCAGGCTCCTCTTGTTTTGGTATGTCTTTAGATTGTGCTCTTGCAGAGCACTCAGCAGAGCTGGATATGAAAATCTACTTACCACAGGGCATTCCTATATGGTCCAACTTCCCCACGATCTTTGCAGGAGACTTGAACAAATTCTCACTGCCTGCTGGACCTGGCTCAGGAGTGAGCAGTGGAAGGCATTTGCTGACCTGGCTTAACATACTGGTATGCAAAAAGCAATGCCAGGATCTGGTGGGCATGACAGCATCTTAAAATGACTCTGTGGCATCTGCAGGGAAAGCTTAGGAAAAAATTGACAACTTTACCACTTCTCCTTCCATGGGTTGTTTAAATCTGGCACAGGAAAAACTGGGGAGTTTGTCTGTTTTTATTGGTTTAGTCTCTGAACTCTCTGTGCAGATTCTCTTGGAGGGCTATTACACAGGGGGTGGAAGAAGCCTGGCTTTGCCTATCAGACCTCTGGTTGGTGTGAAAAAATGGCTTCCTAGTTTTTTAGTTTTCACCAAGGTGGCACATTGGAGATGGTAAGACCATGGAGTCCTCTTAAAATCGCATTGTAAAGTCACATTTTAGACTAGGATACATTGATCTTGATGGATGAAAAAGAATCCATCTCACTATTTATGACTTAAGAAAACAAACCTTCTGAAGTAAAATATTGACTCACTGTGGATGGTGTTGAAGGCAATGCCTAGAGATGATAATGAGAGTCTTCCTTTGGGCTAGGAAAGAATCAGCCCACTTGGTGTGTTGGTTCCCCACAGGGTCCTGTACCCCAGCTCTGGGGGCACTGTGGAGGCCACAAGCCCAAGGCTTGGGATCCAGAACTGGATGGTGTAAGCTGATTTTCCTTGGACTGGGACAGTTTCCTAGGGCTGCAGTAGTCCATGGCAACTGGGAGATATTGCTGCAGCCCTCAGGTTGCTCTAGTTAGCACAGGGAGATCTATGCAGTGAAATATTTCATGCTGCAGGAACTGAAGTGCTGAATACAATCCACTTGGGAGCACAAGGCCAAGTAAAGCATTAACACCAGAGTTAAGACAAACTAATTCAGGAATAACTAATATTGTTGACTTTGCTTGCACAAAATGTCACTTTCTTTGAGCTTTTATTTTCTCTCCCAAGAGCAGGTTCAAGTGCAAACACAAATATTAGTCATCTTTTTCCTATTAATTATTGTTAAAGATTTAAAGGGTCATAGACTTTGAAGTTAATGCCCCATTCAATGTGGGAAAAGGCAAAACTGTACATCCCCAGTGGTGTTGTTCTTTCTGGCTGGCTGGTTGATCACAGACTGACTGTCCTGCCTTGCGACATCAGCAGCACATTGTGTTACTTAGGGGCAGTAATTGTGAGAAGAACAAGGTTTCAGATGACCAGAGTGAGGGAGCACAGCTGCAGGTGTGCAGCACACGTGCATGTGTGTGCACTGCTGCACATGCAGGGGAGTGAACGCCGCACAGCCATGCTGCTAAATCCTCGTGTGCCAAGGCCTGCTTTCTTGCCCTTGTGGGAGATTTTATCTTTGCTTGTGCTGTACAGTGATCTCTTTCATGTCATATATACAAAAGGACTTCTGAAATCCTGGATTAACTCTGGAGTAAAGTTTTGATTTCCTTCAAATGTGGGCAGTTTCCATGGCCTGCTCTCCTCTAAAAGTGATTCTGTCTAAATGGCATTGCAGGAGTCCTGAATTCACATTTGTCAGTTCCAGGTCATATTTCTTTGCTTTGCAAGAGTGAAGATGTTTCATAACCCTCTGCCCACTTTCTTGGATAAATAAGAGCAGCGTTCTTCCTTTCTCAGGAATCTCTTCTGTTGCCTGCGTGATGGCCTTTGTCAGCCCTACACAGATATTATGAGAGATGGAGTTTGGACTTGTGTTTAGAGCTGTTAATGGGGATGGGTAGGAAAAAAGGATCCAACCCTGCTAACAAAATTTTAGGAAGACTTGAAGAATGGAACAGCTTTTGTAAACTTAGTATGTTTGTAACACAACATTGAATGCAGTATTGAATTTCAACCTATGAAAAGACAAACAACTTGGCTAAAAAAATTGATTATTTTTACCTAATCAGCTTCATTTGCCACAAATGTAATTTTGAAGCAAAGACAGCTATTACCTTGGATCACATTCAATGAATAATTTTGGCTATAAGTATTGAAATATTTTGTATTATATCTACATAACTATACCTGTATCAACAAAATGTGCTTTGCACTTCTGAAAGCATTTCAGTTTGGGGCATTTTTAAAGTAGAGATAACCACTTTTAAAAATTTTTGTTGGCAGTGACAATTCAAACTTATAAACTGAGATTTATGGATTGATGTATTTTTTTCCTCCCGTCTAAAGAAAAATGACAGAATGTTTGGAAGGGCTTTTTTGCTTCTTTTTTCTTTTAAACCTTCATGATTTTTCTGAAAGGGTTAAAAAAAAAGAAACATTTTTTCATCAAGAGCAGCTCTTCTTAAGAGTCCTTCTGTTCATTGTAAAATTTAATTTTTTAGTATTGCTGCTCAGCCACTGAACACAGCTCTATTTGTAGTAAAAGCCAGGGAAATTACTGCCTAGAAGAAGTGGGATTTGCTCCCTCATTGCCTGCCTGTTCTGATTACCACTCTCCAGGGCACTCGAGGGTGTTTGATGCTCTACCTGACTGGACTTGCTTGAATATTGTAAGAAGCAAAGGGAACAACATATTCTGTAGCCTGCCCCTCCTTTCCAGCACACGGGCATCCATGATGCAAGTCCTTCCCTTTACTGAAAAGATCTGTAAAAACAAAAACCCCAAAACAAAACTTCCACCTTCATTCAGTTTAAATAGATAGCCACAATACTGTTGAGTGCAGCAACATTTGTAAGAATAAAACAGCACTTCTCCCTCCTTTCTGAACTCATCTGCCTCTTCTGTGACAGTGACAGGCTTGGAAATGACTGCTGATTACGACAGGTGAAAGTCATGAATACAGAGGGACTGGGAGGAAAATTGCATTGCAATCTGCCATCCATCCTGGAAACCAGAAGGGAGATGATGCTGTGCCAGCACGTCCTCTATACGCGCTGTTTAAGGGCAAAAGGGGAGCCGGACTCTCTCAGGAATTGATGCTGAGCTTTAGCACCTTTCAGAAATCAGCCTTTAAGCCAACACGGGAACATCCTGGAGGCAGCGCTGGTTCCACAGCAGGGCTCGGGGCAGCAGGACACCATCACCTGGCAGTCGGCAGGTTGAGGCAACACTGGAGAGAACCACTTGGCACCGGGCAGGTGGACCAGACAGCAGGAGTGCAGCACCATTTGCTCCACGACTTGGCATTAATGAGACACCTATTGGAATTCCGCACACTCTTTAAAGACCTTCTGTGCGGAAAATCGTTACATTTACCGTAATCCCTTGCAAGTGACAAAAAAAAAAAAAAAAAAAAAAAAAAAGGAATCTTCCCCTATACTTATTTGGGGACTTCCTAGGAGGCTTTTGGAGCTGTGAGTCACTTTGCTTTCTGGAAGGAGGTGCTGAGATATAGACAGCTGCTGCAAGCAATGCACAAACTGGACAGTCTTGTGCACAAAGTGGGGAGGGTTCAGCATTAAGGGCTGTTATTTGACTTGACAGTCAGGGTTGAGTTTTTCCAAGCAGTTTCCCTCTGTGTGTGCACACTCTGAAAAGCACTGTTGCTGCACGTGCAGAAGAGAGGTAACACACCACAGATGGAGACACACAGTGGAGAACACCTCTTAGAAATGCAGACCTCCAAAACTAGGGGTCTATTTTAAAGGAGCCTGCCTTTATTCTTAAATATCCAGCATGCTGAGTTCTTCCTAAATGATTGGCTATAGGATTAGCAGTGAAGGAGTAGACTGAACCATCCAGGCTGTGTTTAAAAGTGGTTTTTCTTAGACCAACTTAAAAGCTGTTGGCTTCCTCAGTGACATGTAGTCTGTGGAAGGAGGCTCTGTATTAGGAGCACAGTGTTGTCTGGCTTATGATGCATCTGGACAGGTGGGAAGGGACCACTTAGGGGGCATTATTGCTTTCTTCCCAAGGAGACCTCCACTGCCCATATGTTTTTGAAGCAAATAGTTGCTCTCCTGCTCCAATCCCTTGCCTGCCCTGCCATTTTATGATCATAGCCCTGACCTCCAACCCCTGATGGTTCAAATTTGAAACTGTGACTCAGTAACTGGAGAATTTAAGTGCTGCTCCTGGATCCCTGCCCCAGAGAGCTGACCCTTGCTGGGACAGAACTGGGAGCTCTCTCCTGACTGAACGTGGGCTTCACTGGTTTGTAGCACCACGGGAAGCAACCCTGCACCCTCAGCCTTGGCACCTCTTTCTTTGACCTACCTAGACAGAAGGATGGGGGAGAGAGCAAAACCAGAAAAGCAGAGGAACTGTTCTTTTGTTGGGGACTGGGATGCCCTACCACTTACTGTAGCTGAAAACAAGCATAGCATCCTCTGTAGTACCAGAGCCAGGAGGCTGCAAGAGAAATGTATAATCTTGTGCCTGGTGTGGTAGGGGGAGGGAAAAATGTCTTTTAAAGTGTAATAACACCTAGGTTTTATAATCCTGCCCAGCTCAGGCTTGACAATTCTTCCGATAGCCCAAATACTATAAATTTAGTTTAAGATAACAGAACAGATGGGCAAAACATATGGTTTGTAGGTAGTGTGTGGTGGTTGATATTTGTGGTACATTAGGGGAATTTATTTTATTCTCTCTCTTTCCTTGTATAACTTTTTTGATACTTTCTTGAGTTCTTTGTGCCTTTAGGTGAGCTTGGGGCTTTGCAAATGTCTTAAAACTTAGCTTTGTTCAACCAAATTATCTGTTGCTTTGTAAATCTTCTTTAGAGAGTTTATTGTCTGTACATGTTGTCTTCAAGCTCCACTTTGAGCCAGTAGAACCTCGATCACTTAGATCCCAATCACTTATTCCATCTGTCCCATTAAAGTCTGTGGAGACCTTGAATGGACAAGTGCTACAGAACTGAGACTTCCCTTTGCTCAGCTGCTTTCCCAGTCCTCACCTTGTGCACCGGGCACTGAGAGTTGTGCACACACGGGAATTTGCCATGGATGCAGTGCGACTGCATGGGCTGGCTGGGAGCAGGGTGGGACCAGCTGGGCAGAGGCCACATTCCCACCTGCTCTGGCCTTTATCTGCTGGGACACAGCTCCCCATCAGCACTGTCAGCAGGAGTGGACACCTCAAGCAGGGTGTGCTGCTGCCAGCAGCATGGACTGCTTCCCTTCTGGTTTTGTTTAGAGAAAGCCTGCCTGTTCTGCAGGAGGCTGCTGGAAAAGCACCAGAATATTAACCCCCTGATTTACCTGCCAATCTCCTCCCCAGCAAATTTGAGTGTTATGCCAGAGTGAGATACAATACTGAGCTTTTTATAAGATGTTAGACCTAGGCAAGTCAGGCTAGGTTCAGAGCACAAATATGCAAATTCTTCAAGTGTTTGCTTACGGAAACCTGAGAAAAGCTGAGTAAGAACGAGGCACGGTTACAGCAGAGATTTACATTTAAGGGAAAGGAGCTTCAGAGAAATGTAGAGGATGCAATACATTGCCCATAACTACGATGGCTGAGAAGAACACTCTTTTCCCTTGGAAAGGACATTTGAAAGCTGGTCTTAGTGGCCGTAATTTGAAGAGAAGGTGCATGTTTTTGCTATAGTAAATGAACAGGATGAAATCCAGCTTCTGATAAAGGATGAGATCAGGCTGGAACCAAACTCAGCTTCAACTCTCAGAATTTTCTGTCCCTGAACATCACCTAAGTTCTGTGAGTTTTGAGACAGGGTGCTGACCCTCCCACCAGTGTCTACCTTGTGTGTACTGTCGTGATGCAGGGACAGTGTCTTGGACCAGAACTTCTAAATATGCGTAAGGCTTTGTTTGTTACCCACTGATTGATCTTGTTCATCACCTGCACGTCTGCCTTTCTGCATGCCCAGAAACTGCAAGTATCTGTACTCTTTCTCACATTCAATAATAAAATCACTTGCACTAATATTCTCAATATATTGCTGACCTAATGTGGCTCACTTTGGTGAATTTATCCGAAAACTAGCTGTAGGTCTTTGACCTCAGCTTGAGCCAAGGTTCTTCCATATTATCTCAGACTCTTTTAAGCAGCCTTGTGGTGGGTGATCTGTCATTAGGGATGTGGAATCTGTGAACACCCTGATTAAATGAACATGGTAAATATTGTCTGTTTTGTAAACACTGTAAATATGTTGCCCTGTACCACAGATGATATGAAGTGCATGGCATCAAGGTTATCCTGATGAGAAAGCCAAATGGCCATGGGGAACCAGATGCAAGGAGAAGCTGAGAGTTTAGGTCAATTTAACTGAGCCAGCCTCAGTTGATGTCCGTACTGCTGAGAGCAGGATACTGAATAGCTATGTTTTTACCCAAACTGCAGAAAATTGAGGAGAAGATTACTACTTTAGCTGTCTGGAAAGATGCACTGCAAATTAATGGAAACTAAGGTTATAATCCTGCAACACATTTGGCATTCCTATAATCAGTGTATGGTTGATGCAAAAATCTGATCTAGCCAATGGGATCAGCTCTGGGCTCCCATTGATAAGGATGGGTTTCAGGATTGGCTTGTGGAATTGACTCACTGATGTGGATTTGTATTTCAGAAGCTGTGGTCAGTGTCCAGCTGGCAGAAGGTCAGTGTGAGTTGTCACTGAAATCACAGCTCAAAGGCTAAGGGAAATTGTAGGAGAAGGACTATATTGACAGTGCAATTTGGGACTACCAGAATTTTCGGACTATTACAATGTGCACATGCTGATCAATGAAGATCCTTAACTCTGGCATCTCCCCCTTGAGGCCGGACTTTAAAATTACAAAATTCTGAGACTCAAAAGAAACTTCAGAACCATATTGAAGACCCAAAGCTGCGGTTCCTTGTACAGGCTTGTGAGTCCCATGTTAGCTGGGTGTGTTATGTCTGCCTGGGTAACCCGGGAAACAAGGGAGCCCAGTTGTGGAGAAGGGACTTTTCATTACTATCTATTGATACCAGAGTGAGCAGAAATGGGATCCAGAACTTGGAAAGGTGAAGGCTAAATAATGGGCCTGATATTAGTGGAGGATGAATATAGTGCCATGTTGCTTAGTCCATCTCTGAAGGTCTGTGGAGACATGCTGTGGCTAGGGACAGGATGACTGTGTCTGGGGAGCTCTACAGATTGGTCTTGTTCTTTTGCTTGACTGGAAAACACTTCTGCTCCAACACACAGCCTTTGTAAAATCATAATGTGTTTACAAAATGACTTTTCAAATCTAAAGTACATTCTTAGGAAACGATTGCTCCATGGGTCAGAAGTTTTAAAAGAATTGTTACTGAGTTTCTGATGGTATTTTATGTATATATTCTACCTTAGAAATGTTTCTTTTGGAAGGTTGTGGGAAGCATAACTATTCCCTTGGTCTCTAAGTGAGGTGTTTTTTCAGCTGTAATTGTGTCTTTTATTCTTAAAATTACCCTCATAATTAAAAGGGTATGACAAGCTTCTGCATTCCGAAACACTGACCCGTTTAATGTGATTGGTTTTTGTTGATGTCTTTTCTCCACTTTTCCCTGAGATCCTAGTTCTCAGGTAACCAAAATTATCTGTTTGCTACTAATAGCTTTTCCACCCACTTGCCCCACCTAGTTGGACGTTCAGCAGTGCAGCACTTTAAAATTAGCCAGAACCTGATTTTACTTTGGCTTACACTGACTCTGTATGGCTGTAACTCCAGCGGGGAGGACGGAATCAGTCTCAATCTATAAACATTATTTCTCTGAAAAATTTGGCAGTGACTTCTTTTAACCTTATTGCAGAAATTTCCTTTGCAGGACCATGCAAAATCTATTTTACATCTGATAGGGCATTTAATGAATCCTTGGTTCGCTCAGAGTTTCAATAAATGTGTCTTGCTGAAAAGTTTATAGACAGGCCCTTTGGCAAGAGAACGGGACAGAGCAGAGCAGCAGCCTTTAAAGGCCTGAGGCTGGAATCACCATTGCACCACATCTGACTGAAGGGGGGTTGTTGCCTGCAGTGCAGCAAGCAAGGTAGCAAATGCCATCCTGATCCTGAAGTGATTTTCCTCTGGTTTGCACTGGTATAAAAGACTGCACATAGCCTGTGTGTGCTTTTCTGGGTGCCAGGGAAAATTGAAGCTGAGAAGACAGATATCGGCACCAAAGGATAAAAACAGGGAGAAGAATTAATGCTTGTTGGCATTGCTGTTGAGAAACAATAAAATCATTAGTAACAAAAACTGCAGTGAAAGAGGATTTAGCTATTGGCTTCATAGATGGCTCAGACTCTGGTGAGTGTTTAGTAGCAGAAGCACCCAGGACTGCAGCTGTCCCCGGTGTCCCCGATGTGCCTCGACTGGGTTCACCTTGTCCTGAAATCTTTTATGCAGCTGCTAAACTCACAGAGCTGAAGACTTGTAGGCCAGTTTGCTTGTTCCTTTCCTTGGATGTGGTGACTGTGATTAGCTATTAAAAGGGACTCCATTGTAAGAGACGTGTGAGCTAGTGAATAGAAGGAAAATGTTGACTTTCAATTCCATAGCACTTGTAATCTGTTCAAGACCAAAAATGTTATTTATTAGTAAAGGCTGGTGGTTTTGCTGTTCTTGGTATTGTTGCAAAGACACCCTAATTAGGTCTCTATTTGGATTTATTTATATTGCTTGTACACAGGCCTCTCCTCATGACCTTTAAAAACAGGAAGAACTAGGAGAACCTGGTAGCAGAGTGAGTCTGTCTCTATCTCTGGGGAGACTGTGCTCCCCACGGATATCCTGCCAGCAATGCTATTCTCTACATATTAGCAGGAATACGTGACTGGCCGAAGATGAGGACGTGCCTTGTTTGCTGGCAGACCTGTCCTGTCCCATGAAGTATTTTCCTCTTCTCATAAGTTTATCCTATAGCTTGAATTTAGTCAACAAAAAGGGAAGGAGAAAAGAACATTCAAGAAAGAGAGGAGAAAGGAGAAGTTTACAGAGGTGTCGGGAAAACAGTGTTGGTGGCTGGCACTCAGTGTAAATGGAAATGGGGTGAACAAAGCAAATCACACAAGTAGATTTTCATCTGCCCCAATGCAGAACTTAGGGCATTTAATTTAACATCTGGAAAAGGATCCCAAGTCTGGCTGGGGCACAAGGTAGATTCAGTGAGGCCATCTTTGTGTTCTCATTGCATCAGCTCAAGGAACCATAGTTCTATTGCTGTTGCTGGATTTCTGTATAAAAGTGAATCTAAACTGGGTGTTTCTGTCCACCCTAAGTAAAATGAAGGCGTAATAAATAAGTCAATAAAATCTGCCTTCGTAAGGAAGTAAAACAGCCCCTTTGTGTGTGTACGCGCCAACGCCCAAAGCACCCTTGTAAAACAGAAGCGCCGGCTCTTCTCCCAGCCCCTTCCTGCTGTGACTGTGACAGCGGGTGCAGTCTGCACCGGGCCTTTCTGCCCCTGCAGAGCACCAGGAGAGTTAAAACAAAGAGCCACATACTCTTGAAAATGAAGAGGCAGCAGGAGCTTGGCATCTGTTTTGAGAAAGGAGGAAGTATGAGTAAATATTTGAGGGGAATAACCGTTTTAGTCTTTTCATTGAGGGGCCCAGTCTATTGGGTTTTGCTGAGGCCAGAAGGATGAAGCCCTGTGTTTGTCATTAGGACTAGGTACACACAGTTCTGTGGATTTTGTACTTTTATGGCTGCTCTGTGATAATTTAAAAGAAAAAAATAATCCTTTATAGTCCCTGATTATTGGGTTACAGTTTATTAGAGATATAAATGCCAGCAATTTAAATGACTCTGCATTAGATTGTCCTTGAAAAAACAGAATCTAAAACTAAAAAGACAGTCCAAAGAACTCTCTATGAAACAGTAATGCCTTTTTTTGATGGAACAAGCACTATTTATTTATAATTTTAAAGTCATTGAGTACTTCTAAGCGAAGAATCTGTGCATTGTTTATCTTTCTTCTTTATGAACAAAAACATTTTATTGCTAGCTATTATGAACTCCACAATCTCTATGCAGAGATTATAATGGACTAGATACAGTGCACTATCAATAATCTTAGTTAAGGTTTCAGTTCTATTAGCTTACTACACTGATAGCATTCACTGTGCATTGACTGACAGTCAAACCAAACCACAACAATAACTGGACAACATTTACGTGTCTGAAAATTATTCTACAGGGCCATATATCACACTGATTTCTGAAAGTATTGCTCTTCTTTATGTTGCAGTTTGCTGCTGCTGTTCCACTGTGCAAATGATTGTAAAGCTGGAGGGTTACAGGAGGACGCTTGTGTGAAGCTGTATTGAGTGCTGGCTGCAGTGGCTTGTCTGTACTTGATTGTCTTCCAGATCTCTGGGCTTGGGCTCCACCTGTGCCAAAGAGTGTGTCGTCTAGTGGTTCCCATCCTTTCTGGAGCCAAGCCTCATGTTCGAACCCTGGCAGTGTCCCATGCTTCCTTGGATCAAGCTCCAACTGGATCATGGCTTGGAGTCCTAGTTTGCTGCTTGCGCATGTATGCGTGCACCTGCTTTTTGATGTGAAGTGTTAGCAAGTACAGTTTGGTGTGTTAATGCAAAATCTGTCAGAGCAGGTTGCCCACCTGAAGCCAGTTTCTTAAATGTATGGCAATCACATTTCTGCTGTGATTTCTGGAAACTCTGTTACAGTTTAAAAGGCAGAAATAGTACTGTTTCCAGTTCTTTAGACTCATAACTGGACTGGTTTTTGAACTACTTCTTTCCCTTTAGACTGGTAAATGGACTGGTTTGTGAACTGCACCCTCTGTACCCTGACTCCATTCATTAATATATGGGATGTACATTAGAATAGTCACGGGTTTTTGTGCTCTTACCACTGTCCTCAGAGGTGTTCTGGTCAAAATCTCTGTCCCTCAGATCCCTGAGCAGGGAGAAAGGTTTATCTTCTCAGCAGCTGCAGCATGAGGTGTTAGCTGAAGGCCTGCCTCTGGAAAGCAAAGTTGAACTCTGGTTTCTGGATGCTGCTGGGGCAGTTGTGATGTGTAGCTGGACTTCTGGCAGAATAACGCAAGGTCCCATTTTTACTCTAGTGTTCAAAGGAGTATAGAAGATATTGCCATGCAAATCATGAATATCTGGATTTCCTTCACACTTGCTTTATTAGCACTGTTTTTCTTTGCCAAATTCTAGCTTGAGTTGAAACCATGCTGCAGAAAGGCAAATTATCTTGTGTTTGCTTTAGCCCAAAAGAGTACACAAAGCACTGGAGCTTTCCAAACCCACATCAAAGGTGAACTTACCCTCCGTTGCTCCCAACAGATCTGTCCAAAAGGGTAAGCATTTACCACAGCATGGAGAGATACTTAACCTGCCTGCTAATGTAGCAAATTAATTTTTTCCCTCTTGGCTTGGAGAAGACACTTGAAAATTAAACCTGTGTGGTCTGGGAAAAATGCAGAACAAACTTGTGTGGCAAACAGCTCCATGGAGAATATCAGAGCAAAAGGGTGTAAGACAGACAATAAATGTTCTGAAGTTACTTGTTGGTGGCAGTGTCTTCAAATCTGCTCTCTGCTGCTGTTTACTGTACCTGTGTAGAAACAAAGCATGGAGGCCTTCCAAGTCCTGCACAAAGCAGGAATTTGTTTTGCCTAAAATCTGTCCCACTCAATTACTGTCAGGTTGAGAACTGGACTTTGCTCAGTTTATACAGCTAGCCTCAGGCTCCTGTGAATTACTTTGATCTACATGGATCCCTGAGGATCTCTTAACTTGTGAGTTGGGCTTGTCAGCCTGTTCCATGAGATGGGAAATTGTCTCACTAACAGGGGTCTTGCTGCCCCTTCTGATAGCAGCAGCCTGTTTCACACAATCATAGAACCAGGTGCTTCTCTGAAAAGTGGCTTTCCAACATGGTAACTACAGTTGACTATGCCACAGATGAAACCAAATAATCTATTTAAATAAAAGTTTGTAATATTACTTTTTAAATACATTTTTTTCTTTCTAAAATCAGCACTCCAGTTAGGATCTATGGCATTTTCTGCAAGCAATGACCAACTGGGGTTAATAGCCGTTCATTGTACCAGGGGTTATCCTTTCTTAGCAGGGTTTTAATTTTTTCCCTAGGAAATTTCCTGTCTTTAGGTCTGTATTGCCTAAATTATACTACTCCTCAAATGTCAGTTGGCATACAGGAATGCTCCTCTGCCTTGCTCAGTTTTGTCTACAAGCAGGGGGGGAAGCTTTCTGTCAGTTTTGTTTCTCATGGAAAATACACTTTTCACAACATAGATTTGCCTCTGGGGACTTCAGGTGTTTTTGGTTTAAAGGTTGTTGGATTTTTTGTTTGTTTTTTGGTTAGCTTAAAGCTTAGAGCCAAAAGTTTAGATTTGTTTTCTGTGTGGGAAATATCAGTTATTTTGAAGACTCCCTACCTCACAATTTTGTAACAGAAAAATGTTTTATTTTTAAAATGGGTGGGGAAAAGGGAGATTAACAAAACCCAGTGTTTTCTACAGAGAAAAAGTCCATTTCTCTGCAGCTGAAATATGTACTTTCTATGGTTGGACTATTTTTTTCTCGTGGAATGGTAATGTTTTCTTTTGGGGGAGTGCGAGGTTTCCTTGGGCCCAAGTGAGATCTTGGTGCCTCCTGGGAGTTCAGGTCTTCAGCCTATGTGTCTAAGGCCAGTGCTAACCCTGGGGTTGTCCTGCCCTCACAAACAGCTTCCACCACCAACAGCCTTCCTCCACTGGTGATGTGTTACAGGGTTTTATGGGAAACTCAGGTGAGCCAAGCAGGCAAATGAGTTCTTTGGCTCCTGAAGCAGCTCATAGATTGAACTGTTTTAACTGTTTTGTAGTGAAACATTTTTGCTTTTCTGAATAGAGTAATTTTGATGCCAGTTATTCCACAGGTGTTTTCTGTAGGCCAACTTGCAAAAAAAAGTTATTTCTGTATGCCAATTTAGCAAAATAAATTATGAATACTGTCATTTTGCTTAGGATTAAAACTGTGCTTTTCAGCTGAGGGAAGAGCCCAGGTTTAGATGATGAAGTATTTGTGGTTTAGCTTCCTGGTTCCACTGTTGAGGATTTACAGTACTGTAAATCTGGACTAACGTCATGTAAATCCATTGTAATGTAACTGTATTTATTTCACTCCGTGGAGCTGCCTAGGTTTATACCAGTGAGAATAAGAACAGTATTTGGCCCTTTATTATCTATCTCCAGATAATAAAAGTCATATGAGGGTTTCACTAAATATTTGGCAAACCTACTAAAACAAGTCCAACAAACTACACAGGACATAGATTAATTTCGTCCACCAAGCAATTGGGTTCAGCATTATAATTAGCAGCAGATCTAGCGATATGCCAAACAAAGATGTTTATGTCAAATAGCAATTTCTGAGAAGGAAAGGAAAAGAGGGAGAGAGAAAGGGGAGCTTAAATTAATTGAAAACCATTAAATGAGTCCACATTGCTATCCTGAGTGATAAGTTGTTACTGACAGAGGTGTTTACAGATGGCAGATAGCAAAATTTTCAGTTACATTATTCAGTTCAATTCATGACTGTATAGGCATTGCAGGGGCGAGAGGCACTTTTATCTGTCTTCACTTTCTTACCCCTCCTAATGACTGCTTTTCCCACTTGAAATTTCCTCTGATCTCTTGACATGTGATCACACCTGTTCACTTAGACTTTAAATCAGCTCTGCAGGTTGAATGCACCTCACATGAGTGACAGGCAATGCTTAGAAAAGTTGGCATGGAAGCTTCCTCAAAATGTAGCCAAAGCAGGCATATCCACAGCCCAGTGAAGTTTCTGCATCTCCTGAACTGCCAGAGCAAGGCTGCACATATGAAGAGAACAAAGTATTTCGGAACCTGAAAATCGCAGTTGTTGCCTTTAACCTGGAGAGGGGAAAAAGAATGAATTATTCAGACCTTTGAAAAAAATTTGAATTGAGCTCTGCTTCTAGAAAGAGGTGTGAACTTGATAAAGGAAGCTCTGATCTTCCTGAGATTAGGCAGTCACTCTGTAACAAAAGAAGAACTGCAAAGAGTTAATGTAATGTGGAGGAATTCTATGAATTTCTGGAATGACTGAATGAAATCGCTGTCCAAAATGATCAAGAGTAGTCTGAAGACAGATTTGGCAACTCTTCTAGGCTGTTTTACCACAAAATGACCTTGGGTTTATAGCTGTGTCATGCTAATGTTTGAACCTTCAGTTTGTGTGCTAGAGGGCTGTACTCAGCCAGTGGCAAAGGATGCTTTCACTCATTTATAACCTAGAGATATTAGACATCATAAAAAGTTCAATATACCAGTATGATGATAATATATCTGTTGTATGCACTACAAACTTCCCAGCTAGCATTCCAGGATTATTTGTCAGGCAGTAATTAGAATGATGCATTTTAAATCTTCTGAAATAGTGCCAGAAAGAGAATTGCTTTCTGTTTTGAACAATATTAGTAGTGCAGCTGGAAATGCTGCCTAATGAAAATACTTTTAAACATCTCTTGGTCTGCATTTGGTCACAACTTGCCCAAGGAACACAGGCAATCTCTTACACTCACCTTGCTGGGTTGAAGAAGAATTATTTGACAAGTGGTCAATGCTGATTACACATAATGAAGAGTCCAGATTTTAATGCCACTGGACTGTAGTGCAAGGAGCTCAAAATAATACCAAAGAATCAAACAGCCAAAATATTCAGAGAGGTTTGTAATTTTGCCTGGTCATCAGGGTAGAACACGTTCCCCTGCAGCCAGTGTGACCTCCAGAAACACTGAGTGGATTTGAGACCCAGTTCTGGATCCTAGTTTGGGGAACAGCCATATTGATCAGGATGTTTGTCATCAGGATTTTAGTTCAGTATATTAAAAAATGGAGGTCTGTTATTTTAGATCTATGATTTCTAAGTATCAATGCAGAGATATGACCATAAAATTGATAGACTTGTCTGGATTCAAACTCTGGCAGAATAGGGATGAAAATCTAGTATTAAATTTTGGAATAGAGCTTAAAAAGGTAGATTTCATAATATCGTTTACTTTTCATAAAGAACTCTAGTCATTCGTGATCAAAACTGTTATGTCTACAATAAAAGCAATCTTTACTTCCTTTGTTTACAACCTACACCCCGGGAATGAAGGCTCTGGGTCAGGTCGTGTTTCTGTGATTGGTGCATCAAGTTACACTGAAGTCTGACTCTAGCTATATTATCTCCTGCTCAGGCTTCATAATAGTAGCAGTCTATTAATCCTGGAATTTAGAGGAAGCTGATGAATGAACAGATGCCTACATGTCCTCTTTTCTGCCCAAATCAGTAAGAAAAGCTCTTGGCAAAGTAGAATAGAAATAAATGTGTCAATTTAAAATATTCAGATGTTATCTTTTGGTCACACTAGCAATTCTCAGAGTGAAAGTCAAATTTATGTGTGGCTGTGTTTTTCACTAGACTAATCTTGAGATTTGAGATTGAGATTGCCTTTCCAATAACCAGTTTTTGGGGACATTGTAAAGGTTCATCACACATCCTTTATACTGAAGACCGGGTTCTTAGCTAAAGTAAACTAGCAAAACAAAGCCAACTTATGCAGATTTACTGCAACCCCGGGTAAGTCTGAAGGAGATTGAAAGGGAGTCATTGTCCTGTAGATTAGAACTAAACATAGGCATGTTGGAAATGGTTTCAATTCTTAGCCCAGTTTTGTTGTTCCACTCGGAAGTATGTGTGCATGGGTGTCTCCAAAGGTGAGGATCCATGTGCTGCACTGTGAAACCTGCTGTCACTAGGAAGTATTTGCAGGTTGAATCCATCTGCAGTCACTCTTTGGCTCTCGATCTGGAGCTGGCACACTGTATAGATTCTTATATATGGCTCCTGCCCCAACTCTGAAATCTTCCTCGGGGACACACTTCCCACTTTCGCTTTGGGTTACATGATCTCTATGATATCTAAAATTGCTTCTGTGCTTTTCCACTTTTTCCCAGCCAGTTCCACAGAAATCCTGCTGGAATCACAGTGAGGATGGCCACAACTTTTTTTGCCCACAGCTATGGGAAAGAAGCAGGGGGCACTGCCAGTGCCAAGCCTGTTGTTGGCTGTTGATGAACAAAGAGCCTCTCTCACTGCCTGTTCCTGCACTGGTGGGTTTTCATGTTCCCGTCTTGGCAGTGCCCTCAGTCTTGCAGCTGCTGAGCCTCGGAGGCCACTGCTACCTGCTGGGGGTGAGGTGTGGCACTCCAGATGTGTCTCCTCAAAAGCCTGACTAGCAACAGCATTCCTGGAAGATCAGAATGGTGTTTGTTCCTCTGCCCAGAGAGAGACCCTGTCTCTGTGTGTTTGAAAGGTGAAGGGGAGAGGTGGCTCCTCTTTGTCTCTCTTCTACAGGGCAAGGTGAGCCCCAGTTTGGTAGGTGGCATGCAACATCATTCCTTCTGCATTTTTTTTTCCTTCTCATTTTCTCTCTGTAGTGCAAAAATAGTATCAGTAACACATTTATATCCTGCAGGAAAGGTAACATGTGGACAATGTTGCAAAACTCCAGGTGGGAGCTGTGGCTGTCGTACAGAAATGACATATGTACAAGTTACCAAATATACACAGAATCTTTGAAGGAGAAAGGTGTGATTTCAGAGAATATTATCTCATGATTCCTGAGAAAATGGGAAGCCAGGTGCCTTGCCCCTCATGGGAGTCCATAGCACTGGATTACTTACAGTTAGCTCTAAAAGTCCTTGCATGTGAAGGACACCTTTGCCTCTGTTTCTCTTTAGTAGTTATGGATGTTGCTCTGTATCTAGGTACAAGTGAAGATTAATACTAGGTTTAGTGGTAGCACAGGAGAAAGACAAGACTGAGCTCTCTAGAGGTTTTCTGTGCTCCTGGTCCCTGGAATAGCTGAACTGCTGATCTGAGAGCCTGCCCGTGTGGCTCAGCCCTGCTTGCTGCTGTCATACGAGTCCCTGGGAACTCCTGCCTTCGATATGTGATGTACACAGGTTGTGGAGTGACAAGGGCCACAGTGACATGCTACATCACTGTAGCACACCAGGCCTCTCACTTATGTGTGATCTCTCTGTGCTGGAGAGCTTCCTTGCAGGCAGGGACAGCTGTGTGAGACAACAAGGAGCTTGGCTTCCCAGTGCCACTTCCCTGCAGAGCTCAAGTGGCAGCCAAGAGGCTGCAAACACCACCCTTGTCTCCAGCTCTGAGCATATGCCTTGGCAGTGCCTTGGTTTGGGGACAAAGCCAAAGGTGTGTTTGGCCAGAACAGGGCAGCTTATACCTCAGTTTGTTGACAAGTTACCTGTGTACAGAATTACATAGGAGAGAATCAGCTCCTCAGCAGACTGCTCTGAACACTGCTCCATCACTCCTAAGACATTCAACGTGCTTGGCCTGAAGCCCCTAAGAAATGCCATCTCCTTTCCTGGTTCCTGACAAGCCATGACTATGGGGGCTGGGCAGACCTGTCTATGCCCAGGTGCTGCCTGTAGCATTTTGGAGTTGGACTGATGAGAAAACACAAATGTTTTTGTGAAAAGTTTTGGGGTTTTTTTTGTGGAAAACTTTTAATGAAAGTGTTCTATACGGATAGAAAATACTAAGTATTGTTAAAAATTCACAACCAGAATGTTTCATCCTAAATAAGAAATATTCCCATTGAAGCCAGGGTCTGTCTTCCTCAGGGGAATCGTAGCTACATTCCCATTCTCTTATGTGCATAGGACTTTGTAATTGGCCTGTACCTTCTCTGATGAACTGCAGCCAGGGACTCTAGCACTGAAAATCTCCTCTTTTTCACAGGCAGCGCTTTATGATGGAGCATGAAATATGGGCAGCTAACCCACGGAGGAGGTGGGATATCCAAACCCCAGTACCAATATAGTACTGCTGCTCTGGAATGAATGAAAAATCTCTTATTTTTTCTTCCTTGCCCACCCCCCACCAATCTGGAAAAAATCCATTTCAATAAAAATCAGAATTCTCTCCAGAAGAGAAGGAAGCAGTCAATAAGGAGGAAACATAATAATTATACGGAGCCAGTTATACAAGATTGTCCATCTGTTGGCTCATGTTCTGTCAATGGCTCCCTGGTAGTGTCCATCACTTGTCTGTCAGTCAACAGAGTAACCCCCACTTCCATGAGACGTGGCAGTGAATTTCAGGCTCACAGCAGGAACTGGTGTATCTTCACTTCAGCGGGAACAGGGCCCAGCCCTGAGATCGTCCCACTCAGCCAGATACTCTTCAAAAGTTGTGATCTTTTCAGCACAGATTTTGGCTTCTTTGAGCTCATTCTGCATATACACATTGGAGCATAAGCTAGCTCCTTAAATAAAAATCAAAGCAAAGCGCTTGAGTTCAGAAGAATAGGAGACCCAAAAGGAAAAAAAAAGAGAAAGAAAAAAAGGCCGCTTAGGTAGTGGGTTGAACAGATGCCGTAGGTTGTTATAGCAACTTGAGTTCTAAAAACAGAGAGAATACCCACATGCTGCCACATCTACTGAAGAACCCACACTCCAGATTTCAAAATTCAGGCACTGAGGAAACACCTATTTCCTATTATTAAAAAAAAAAGAAACACAAACCACAAACCCCGCCCCTCCCCCCCCCACTCCAAACCAACAAGAAATCGACCAAATCAGCCAACTAAAAAACAATGTGTAAAGCATCCTCAGAAAATTCCACATACATTATCCTATGAAAGAGAAGAGCTCTTTAAAATGCTTTGGGAAGGCTTATGGTATCATTTGTTGTGATATTCCAAGCAGTGTGTGTGCATGCTAGCGTGCCTGCGTGTGATGTGGATTTCAGCTCTCAAAGAGAACTTGAAAGCCTTCCAGCAAAAACGTAAGCACTCTGACAAAGATTTTGTGGAGGGAATAACTGTCAGCAGCAGATACCAAGGTGACAATGAGTAGCTGTAACATCAAACCTAAAACACTTATCAGTTTTGTGTACTTGTATGAGAAATAATGACTCCTCAGACAGTGCCTGTCTGTCAGTGCAGGGAAAAAGCACTGATTAGTAATAAATCTAGGAGATAAAGCTTCAGGCAGATATAACGGAAAGTTTTTGTGGTCAAATATCAAGTTATATGGGAAAATATCTAAATCAGACTCCATGTCACTTTAGCCTAGGGAAGCAAATATACGTCTTTTGACTCAGCTGCACACTGGATCAGGCCTCATGCTTGTACATGAAATACTGCTTGGTTTGGGATCTTTATCTCTTCCAATTTTATCTGAGTAATTTGTGTGGGAATATAACAGCCTGAGATGCTCCTCTGGAAAAGGCAGGGAAATTGAAATGCCACATTTGGTTATTATTTCATAATTTTATGTTGTGGGGTGTTTTTGTGTCTGACTGTATGTGCTAAAAGTAATCTGTGAATTCATGCCTTGGATAACCCATCCTCCAGTTGCCCTCACACAGCAAAAGCAACTCACAGCACCGTGCTGAGATCAAGGCCAGGGCTTGAACAAAGGCCAGCAGCTGGGAAGGGGGCAAAGAGAGCACAGGACGGTCCTTGACACTCAGAGACCAACACCTGAACAGGTAGGAGCTTTTCCAACACAAAGGCAACAGAAAGACTGGACACAACCGTGAGCCTCTACTCTGTGGAGACAGCAGCAGCTCCACTCCAGGCTGGCTGCTGGCCCAAGGTTGGCAGCCTTGGGGCACTCGTGTGGGTGCTCTTGCCCCCTAGCTGCTGCAGGGCAGAGCCTGAGGAGCAAACCTCAGCACCTGCCCCAACACTGCCTCCCCTCTCTCACAGGCATGAGGCAGCACAGGAGCGTTTTGAGAGTAGATTAGTCAAAGCAAAAGGTACGAGTTGCTCAGGTATAGCAGCAAGGAAGCTCATACGTGTGTGCTGGCACAAACCTGCAGAGGGCTGGATCTTTGTTTACCTGCAAAAGATGGAGTCAGTGACTCATACATGAGGCCCAAAAGTCACTCCTGAAGTCTTTTGAACTTTTGTCTCTTACCTTACACTTTCCTAGAGGTAGAATTTTCAGTAGAAGCTAGCTCAGGCCAGTTGTTTTTTGTACTGATCTTCCAAAAATAGTGTATTTGGTCAGAAATTTTCTTCTATTTCCCTTTAATTCAAATATGTCTGAAAGGCATTGCCCAAACATACCTCCAGTAGTAATAATATTTAATGATACATCTTCAGACAGAAAATAATATGGAAGCCATTAAACCCAGAGGCAGATATTTTCTGAGTTATGAGTGTCAGAAAACTGAGTTATAGGCAGCATGTGAATGCTTTTGCAATCTTCATAGCAGGTGTTAAAACCATTATGCTAAAATAATTATTTATTTGTCTTAAAAGTGTAACCTCAGCTTTTTAAAGCTATCCTGGAAGACATATAGAGGAATATATTTTCGTCTGTGAATAAATTAAGCAGGAGCTTCTGGAGATAGGGTGTGAAGGAGAGTTAGTGGAGTTAGTTAGGGGAGGAGGTCTGGTTTTAAAAATTATAACAAAAAAAAAAAAAACAGCAACAGAAAAATCAAATTATGTGTTACAATTTTTTGTTTGTTTGTTGGTCAGTATCCAACCAGCAGTGGAGAGCAGTGCAGGATACAAGCTCAAGCACAGATATAGCACTGGTATGCTGTGGAACAGCTATTAGATATAATTCTGATAGTTTTGAGACAAAATAGGCTTTCAGAAAGATTTCTCCCAGCAAACTGGCACTAGTGCTGTGCTAGACGTGGTGCAGTTACTGTGTGAGATAACTCACAGCTTCTGCAAAGTCCGTAAGTGAAAACTACCACGTAGTGCTTGCTCTTGCATTCCGTAATAGGTTTGTCAGAGTGGTTTTTCTTAATGGTCTGTCACACTGGATGTGAAACAGGGTGGTTTTCTTCTCTGCAGAATTCAACATCAGGGGTTCAAACAGGAATACAAGAAACACAAACCCCACACAGCACAAGGAAGGTGCCAGCAGCCACAGGTGTACCTGGAGGAGCGAGTGCCCTGTCAGGTGGGCTGGGTGGGTCTCAGCAGAACAGCCCTTTTGGGGACAGACAGGGAGGTGCTGCTCTGCCCTTGGCCTGGGCTGTGCTGCAGGGGAAGTTGCTGAGCTGCTGCCTGAGCAGCAGCTCTGCTGTCTGTGGCATGAGAGCCCCCAAAGCCAAGTGTAAATTCTCTGGCAGTGGAGATCTAAGCAGTGCCAGGTGGGGAGCTGGAAATTCCTGTCTCAAAAAATGTTTCTGAAATGGACATTATGGAGACCAATTAAAGTTTCATTCTGGAAAAGACAAAGCAAAGAGCACTCATGCAAAGACAAATTTCTGTTCTGCTGGATGAAACCTCAACATTTTTTTGAAGAACCATCCATAGTTTCCCTCTCAAGATTTCTGTTAGACAGTCTTACTGGGGCTGAGGAATAATGTCAGAAGGAGAGTCTACCTGTTTAGAAACCAAAGAGGTCCATACTCCTGTTTCATCTCTAGTGGAGGCAAGAAGATTTAATTGCTGACTTTCAACTAGCAATGGGATGCAATCTTCATTCTTGTGTGGGGTGGTGGAGTGGGGAAGGAATAAAGGACCAGATTTTGTCCTTGAGCTTACTGAAAACCCTTGTGAGCCTTCTTTGAAAATAATTCCTGGCACAATCAGCTTTAAACCTAAGCTTGACTTTTTTTTTCCTCTCCCTATACCAAACATGATTAGAACATAGTATGGATTAATTGCTCTGCCAAATGTCATTCCTATAAATCAAATCTGTTTTCTGACATATGAGTGAGTGTCTGAATACTCCAAAGCCATTAAAAATATCTGCATAATTTTAAAACCTGCTAAATGTTGTTGTTTTCTCTCTCTCTCTCTCTTTTCATTCTTGGTACAGTATGGTATTTTACTCTGATGATGATAAGTTGAATGGCAAGTTTCAGTCAAATGCTTTTTTTTTTTTTTTGCGATCCAATCCTAAAATCTTGACAATGGCACTTACAGTGGAAATGCCACCAACTGTAAATTTACACATGGACAAAACTTGGCATCCCTATTCAGCTCTTCTTCAAGCATAACTTATGGGATCCCTGCCCACATTCTCTCTGCAGGAACTGGTGTTATCCCACTCCTGAAGTATTCATGTGTTAGCACCCCAGGTGTAGAACAGTGTGCGGGACCAAGTCTCCAGCACTCATCCTAGTAGTAGAAGCAAAAAAACTATTTCAAAAGGCCATTAGAACTGCTAAGATTAATGTGAAGGGCCTAAAATAATAATCTTTTTCCAGTTTAATGTGGCTTCATTAAAACTATAAGGAACAATTAAAGAAGTGCAAGAGAGTGTGATCCAGCAAAGGGCAGTGGATGGAGTGGAACTGGTTTAGTATCATCACTGGTCTTGGGCAAGAGGTTTCTCCTTTCTTTTCTGTTCCCATATCTTGGTTTGCCTAATCTGTGTATTTAGTCTGTGAACTGAGTAGCTGAGACTATTCTGTACTATGTAAGAAACGCGTGAAGTAGAGTGAATCACACGGGGTTAGGTCTCTCCTTCCACCTCTGAGATGCTCCCAGGGTGCTGGGAAGGATATGCTGGGGGTTATTACCCCACCATTTCACTCTGAGAGCTAGGTAAAGGTCAGAAAATAGGCTGCTAGATATTCTTGTCTTGGGTACAAAATGCATTTGAGTTCAAGAGAGGTAAGGGATTTGCTTGGAAATGACAATGCAAACCGCATTTAAAATGGGACCTGCTGAATCATTTTTCCTCCCAGCCTATCCTGTGGAGAAGCTGTGGGACACAGCTTAGCCTGAAGCCTTCAGTAGCACAATCCAACACCTCCTGGGTGGAAGTTAAAGGCTGAAAGCCACTTTGTGCTTCCTTCATTTGTCCTGCCCACATAGCCAGAACGAGGCAATAGAAGTTTTGAGAAAGGTTTTATTAGCATCAACTGTCAAAACCACCTGCACTTGTAACTCAGCAGTGTATTTTCCTCATTATCATGGCTTGTTTTATAAAGCATATTTTCCCCACATCTTTTCAGCTCAAATTCCCAGCAATAGCCTGGGAAACCAAAGCAGGTAGAATAACTTTTTAAGCAAAATTCCTCTTTTTGTTGATTCTGTCCAAGCAAAGGTGATCAAGACAGAAATTAATGCTTTTATTAGCTTTTTGTCTCTAATTTACTTCCAGCATCTGGAATCATTACAGAAGTTAAGTTTCAACCTGAAGCAAAAGCAAATGTTTTCCTCAGTCCAACTGGAACTGTAAGTATTGTGGGGCAGGGAAGAAAAAATCAAAAAAGGAAGCTTGGTAAGAAAGCAGTTGTACTAAGTTGCATGGCTGGAAAACGTGTGTTCCAGACAACTTACGGAAAATGAAGGTTAAATACAGAAATACCTACAATCTACTAATCATCTGAAGGGGAGAATGCAAACAAACTATCAGTGGCTTCAAATTTCTAAAAGTTTGCATAAGAAAAACAAAGATTTTTGAGCTAGAGGTTTTTTTATAATTTAGTTTGCTGAAAGGATTTCACCCCTTCTGCATGAAGGGAACCATATCCCCACGGCAGGGTTTTGCTACGCAAAGATACTCAGAATACTTTGCTACTTATCATGTTAACACCTGTGAACTTTTAAATTGACTGCTAAGGGGCTGGCTGGAGCTTGATGGGAGGCAGGGGAGAAGCACCTGTTTGGAGCATAGCAGAGGAATGCCCGCTTTTCTTCCTGAGGTAAGACATTTTGCGCTGTTCTGGAAATGTCTTTTATTTTGGTTGGTTTGTTTGTGTATTTTTGTTTATTTACTGTATATACTGGATGCCAGTAGTGGCTTTATGAGAAAAGAGGAGAAGTAGTGTGTTTTTTGTGCTCTGGATGAGGTTGAAGGACCTGGAAGGCTGCACTGTATTAGAGGAGAAACTGTATAACAGCTTTACACGTCTGGCGTAGAAAGGAGTCCTTTTGCAGAAAGACAGAGGTAGTGATTTGGACATAGAAGTGGTTCATGTTGTAAGAAGCTTGAGCCTTGTGTAGAGTAGATGCAAGCTGGGTTTTCTGGTGCCTTCTTACAGCCATTATTCTGTGTGTCTGCAGAAGAGATGGAACTATGTATGAACCAGAGGAGCTGTGCATGAGATGTCTGGTTTGATCTCTGCTAGAGTCAGACTTGCTTCTTCCGTCACATTGCTCCAGGCAAGAGCAGGAGAAAAAAGCTTTTTGTGTGCTGGGTAGAACAGGTATAGCTGTAGGTGTTATTCTATTTATTTTCAAGCTGTCTAGCACTAACTTGCCTGGGACAGATGCTCTGCTGGGATGAGGAAAGCCTTTTGAGGCTCACCAGGAGAACATGAGTTCAGGGAGTTCCTACACAGTGCCTGTCCTCTTGGCTTTTCTCTCCCTGACACATCCAGACAAGCACAAGGAAGTGAAGTGCTCTCTAATGGCTGAACTTGGCTAAGGGCCAGATGTAATTTAAATTCCTCCACAAGCTACTATAGATAAGTTTATTTTTCACCATTTCTTCTCAAAACCAAGAAATGGCTCAACAAGACCTGGAAGTTTTAAACTTAAAATTTATTTATTTATTTTGTAAATAAGGTAGTCTCAAGTATGGGGAGACCTGGTAGAGGCAGGGCTGGCTTGCTGCTCTCTGCCAACTCTCTGTGATGCTTTTCCCAAACTCTAGTAAGTGATAGGGACTCTGGAAGAAGGATGTTTAGCATAAAATGTAGTGGGAACAGATAAACTTGAATCTGGAAGTGTCTTTGGAGTGAATGATATTGGCAACAGTTCTTGCTTCATGGGGTCCCCACCTTCCAAGAAGAAGATCTGAAAGGTATAAAGGAAGTTGGGGCAGGGGGGCAAACTTGAGAGATGTGCTGGCGTTGGGGCATAGGTGCCAAATCAAATATTCGAGCCAATCTATGAGTCTGCTAAAAGTTGAGAAATGCCAATTTCTTTTTCATCTTGTTTTATTTCTTGGGGGAATATAATGTAAA
>VZRZ01006617.1:946607-1141203 GCA_013398175.1 Climacteris rufus
TAGTCGCTAGATAGGTCAGGTTTGAAGCTGTAGGGACTGAAGTTTATGCTTGATTTGATGCACATGAGTAAGCCAATTGAATTCAAAGTTCAGCATCTGTGCAAGGCTTCAAGACTGGGGACCTGATTTGTAAAGAGGATGCTGTTTTCCTGTTGCATTGCTAGGACTTAGAGAACACTTTGTTTTTGTTGTCTTTCCTTATTTTGATCTGAAAGAGAAACAGCTGCCACAGAAATCTTAGTATGTGACCTGTTTCAAGAACCTCTCAAACAATTTATGCTTGTAAGCGAAGTGAGAACTGAAAACCACCTTATCTTCTAGCATAAATATTTGGAAATGTTGTTAATACATTAGAGTAGTGGGATAATTATTAAATGTTTTGGTATTTAATGTCACATTATGATGAAAATCACTTGATAACAAATTAAAGCACTTTTATTGTAATTGCTATGGTTCTAGAGGATACACATGGTTATGCAGCATTAATTTTAAAGACTTACATGAATTTTTAAGCTTAGCAGATACAAACCATTGGAGAATAGCCAGTATTCTTGAATGTGCTATATACACTCTAAGGAGTCTTTAACTAAATCTTTTGGACCTTGGTTGGAAGCAACTAACATTTCTTCTAAACTTTCAATAATTCATACTTTTTTTTTCCCAGTTACAGCTGCAGATTTGTTTAAAGTAAGTTCAAATATTCTGTAGGTGTACACGGACGGGGGAGACATATGAAAATGATATACATGCTCCAGAAGGTTGAAACATCTGATAGTTAATAATCTACATGAATAACCAAGCAATTACAGATTGGGCTGACTACTAGGAGCGCAATTGCCACTGAAGCCAGTGAAAGTCTGCTTCTAGGAAAATCCTCTTTCATGTTATTGCATCTGTCCATTAAGAGCAGCAATTGGTCCCATGGAAAAAGGGCATCTTTAGGTAGCTGGCATATCTCTGAGGAACTTCTTTTTTTTTTTTTTTTTTTTTTGAGGGGTAGTGGGGTAGGGTGGGGAAATTTTTTTGGTGATTCTCCAGATAAATTGGCTTGTGTCTGCTGCTTTCACAGGCTGTCCCCTAGGAGTTAACTGACCTATTTCCCAGGCATGGCTTAAGTCAGTCTTACACACAGTGGCTTTTATTGGCTAGTTTAGTCTCTAATGGCTGTAAGACCTCAAACTGTTCTATTTGAGTGCTCGTGATGAGACAGGAATGGACAAGAGAGCCTGTATTATTTTGAAATGATTGTTGGGCTCTAGTCTTCTGCAGACTGGGGCTGTATGTTGATAGCCCTTGGCTTGTGGTGCATGTGAAGAACTGATGCATCAGGCTCAGCTCACATGTGAGGATCCATTGTGCTGTGGCGGTCACACATCTCCCAGGCACCTTTAATTTTAAGCCTAGGCCTCTCTCCCTGTTGCTTAAGGAAGAGGAATAGAGCATGGAGACTCGGAAACTGGGAAAAGCACTTTTAAGGTCTTGCCTATATTTGACCCAGCCCTCAGCACATTTAGATTCATGTTTGTTCTGTGGTAGGGAGCACTAAAACAGCCTGTGCTCCTCAGGGCAGCTGCTTTTACCTTTCCTGTGGCTACTGAAAGCCTTTTAACACAGTTTGTGGACTAGCTTTTATACCCATGACACGCAGTGACTGGCCATGGGAGAGATGACTGGAGCCACTGCAAGGACTAATGAGGTGGTGCTGGCTCAGGTGGAGTGGCCAGCAGGTGGGGATGACCTGAAGAGAAATCATGCATTGAATGTTTGTCAGGGACTCTGCACTGGGTGTTAGAGCAGGGAAGTGCTGTGGGGGATGTGATGGCCAGACCAAGGGCTCCTGGGGGAGTGATAGCAGCATACTCAGGGTGTTGGGGGTACATCATGGCTAAAAAGTGCAGCAAGTCAAAAGATGCTCTGGGAATCTTAAGTTTGTGGAGAAAACTCAGAAAAGAGGCAAAAGAGGGGGAGGAAAGTTCTTTGGGAACTGTTGTGTAGGTTTAACTTTGGTATTAAACCAAAGTTTCCTGTTTCCTCAGAGAGGTACCCTGAGGCAAGGTCCTAAAATAGACTTGGGCATGTTCCAGGCTCTCTATGGTGTGGCGAGTATGTATCACACTATTCCTCTTCAGAAAACGTACTGTTGAAGCCAAAAGTCTATTATATTTCTGTATTCCCTGACAGTCAAAGTTTGTATTTCAGGAAAAAACTCTTGGGGTTATAATCAAACAGCAACATTAATCTACTCTGCTAGATGTGGGTAATTGATTGTACTAAGTAATTCTTTGTGGTCTGTTTTAAGGAAAACATGTGGCCCAGTGTTCAGTGGGTAGAGCTGCTTTCTCTTACACTCACTGAACCTCTCATGTAGCTTTTATCTTGGTTGCTCTTTTAAAGCAAAACCCCAATTTGTGATCTCATGTCCAAATTTTGATTATGAATGCTTTGTTAAAAGGTTATCAGAAATCATGTTTCACTAAATAAGTGTTGCAAACACTGACTTCCATAGTGTTGTTAGTTCATTGCAGAAATACAGTTGTAAGATGGTGACAAATGCATCTGCAGATGCTTTGCTATTGTTCCTGAGTTGTCTTGTGCTGGTTAACATGGGATGAGCAAAAGAGCAGAATCATTGTCCATTTCTGTTCTGATATGTAGCTTAGTTGTGCAGTCATGTACTTAAACTATGTTCAGTTTTGTTTTCTTTAAAGAGGCTTTAATAATGCAAGGCACCTTAAGAAAATATATAATTGTGTGCAATTTGCTGCTTAAGAGTACATGGCGCTTCCCATTTGAACAAATGCTACCTTCTGAAAGCAGGAGCGAGGAACATGTATTCTTTGAATTTGAAAGTGTTTTTCTCCTATGTGCGGAGTGACAGAATGCATAAAGCTGGTCTTTGGGATGTGTATATGCAAAGTGAGATTGTGATGAAGCCCATTTTGAAGTCAATTTATTACAGCTTTTCTGTATATGGCTATTATCTCCTGTTGTAGAATAGTCTCTTCAGCTTCCTCAGTAGCTGTTTCTCTGCAAACAGATCCTCCCTTTGTTCTCCTTTGGTTCTGCCAGTGTGAAGCTGGGCTTTTGCTTTTACTTTGTTTCAGAAAGCTTTTTTATAAAGTGATGTCATCGAATAATCAAGGAGGTGCAAAAAGTACTGAATCAGTTAGGTTTTACCTTTAAATTCTATCCGTGTTCAATCTTTCCTTTGTTTTAAAGGCACCACAAGGTCAAAACCTTGAGCAGTATGATGCAGTTCATAGAGACAGCTTCATCTCATCTTATATGCAGCCTGCCATGCCGGTGCTGAATTTTGCTTGCTCCTGAAGTTCCCAACTGTCTGCGAAAATAAGTACATTCGATGCTCTTGAAAGCTGAAAAGGTCTCCTGCATCTTCTAGATAGGCTGTAGGCCATTATTCTGAAGGTCTAAACTGTGCTTCTATCACCTTGACTTTTTCCATGGATGCCAGGTTATTGCCAGGCATTGTACAAGACCTGTAATTTAACCCAGGAAGTCAAGCTACTAGAGGAAGAACAGCCTGACTGTTAAGTGGTATATTTTTTGCTGTGGACTTCTGTTGGGTTCAAGGCAGTGATTTTAATCTTTGGGAAATCAAACAGCCCAGGCATCCTAATCTGTAAGATTTTTCCTCTCTTCCTTTATGCTCTGAACCACAGAGAAGCACCATCTGTTCCAACTCTGGGTCTCACAAAGGAGAAACAAACCATGTCCTGAAGATTCCTATGCAGGAGTACACAACCTGGGGCAGATGTTTTAAGGAGACAACACTCTTCAATACTCCAACATAGTTCTACTTTAAATATGTCTGTAGTGCAGATACTCAGTGGGAGAGGATGCTGTGTTCAAAGAAGCTTATTTGTCAAAGCAGATATTTTGACTTTCAAATGTCATTATTTTCCTTTCTGTAAAATGGGAATGATGATGGGTTTTGATCTTTCATTACCCTCTAGGTCAGATCTAATCTTAGAAAAAGCTTGAGGACAATGGTGGTTGGTTTTTTTCCCAGCATGCAGAGTTTAGGAGACCACAGAATTACACTCCAGGGGTAAGGGCAGGGCTTTGAGATGGCTACTTTTTCTGGGGGCTGGTATGCACAACTTTCAAGTATCTTTGCTCAGTGGTGCCAGTTGCAAATCAAACAGCATCTCCTGCCTGGCCTCAGACTCACAAGCTCCTCCAAATGGAGACAAGTCCTCTTATGCTATAGGGTGGCTGCAGCCAATTTGTGTGACTTTCTGATGAGGAGGAGAAACTGCAGTGACTCTGGTCACTGAGATGTTTTTGGGGGTGTTTTTATACTGCTTTCTCTTCAAGTCTAGGTTTTCTTAGCTAATTTACCACATCAAGGTGCAAAGCTTCTGCCTTGCAATTTTTCAGTTTTGAAGACCACTAAAAACATTCCGGTCAACAAATGTTAAGTTTCCAGTAAAAACTCAGTATCCTCCTGAAGTGGCAATTCTTATGGTGAAAAACCACAAACCCTTTTGGCCTGGCCAGTTGCTTTCATCTCTTTAGTTCAGCTGAGTAAATGATTCCTACAGTTCATCCCCTCCCCCATCTTTATTTACTAACACAGGAGTAAGATCCAAGATAGAGGGGTTAAAGAACAGAAAGAAACCAGGATTTAAAAAAAATATTATTTATTCTTCGTTTGAGGACATGACCCTGTCACGTAAATGCTTTTTTGCTTTCCCAAATTCTAGTCCCATTGTGGAATGTATGGAGACAGCAAATAAATGATACTTTAAAATTACATAATTACATTTTCAGTAAATATGAAATTATCTTATTAGTGTTGTAATAAAAAGACTACCCACTCCCAGGAGAAAAGGCAAACCAACAGTGGCTCAAATACTGACAAAAACAATAGTAAACAGTGTGAGAAATTAATGCTTTTGGTATCTGCTGAGACAGTAAAACCTTAAATTGGCTACATAGAGAGTATCAAGTTCATTTTGGGTTTTGACATAGCAAATTCTTGCAGCAATTCAAGTTTTTTGCATCAAAGATGACCAAACAGACTTATCTACCAAAAGAGAGAGAAGGGCCACTACAGACTGATTCAGATCTATGTTAACTGCTTTTGAGGAGAAGGTAAACGAGCATGGGGAAAAGATGTTTCTGGGGATGGCTGGGAGGGAGAAATGGTCAAGGGCCTGGAATAGTTGCTACCTTATACTTTCTCTGGGTGTACAGATGCTTGAAACTCCTCAGCTGGGATGGAACAGAGAATGCTAGAAAATATTTGGTCTCGTTCAAGTCTCTTGTGAGTGGTCATGGCAGGTGAGCAGTAGGACAAGGAGCAGAACACTCACCCTTGGTGTCTGTACCTTGAAGGGAATCTGACTTGTCCTTTCATAGCAAGGCTTATCACCAGAAGTGTTCCTCCCTTTAGTCTTCTGTGGAGTTATGCTATCCCTTAGCTGTGCCTAAGATAAGAAGGGGCAGGCTTTTATTATGAGTGAGTTGTCTGTTTTCCGTGGACCTCCAGCTGAAGGTCTGTCTCTAAGGCTTCTGTACAATAAAATCTGCTCCCTGGACAAACACCAGGGACAGGGACTGGGTCACACTTGGGCTATCCATTGAGATTGTGCTATACCCATTTACTTACAGCAACAAAACTAAAAGGGACAGTTTTCATGGATATGTGAACAAGTATGAAAATGCTAGTCTTGTGCATCCTGTTGAGTTGGAGGGAATACTAGCTAGATAAAAAACCCCCAAATGTAGAGTACTTACACAGAAAAAATAGATCCATGTACAGTAATGTCAAAGCAGCAAGAATGCAATTTTAATATAAGCTATTGCCAGTATGATGTGAAATTAATTTTTTTTTGTTGCTATATTAGGTGCCAAAAAATCCAAGGTCTCAGCCAGAGAGCAGCCTGTTTAGTTTATATTTTTTCTTTTACAAAATGTGAAAAGAAAATGTTCCATTGGCATTAGAACAGCAAAGGAAACGAGTAACAAGTGATTTAAGATGCTCTGTAGGCTGGTCCTCAGCATTTCTCACTTATGTGGACCAACATACTACTCTTAAATTTCTGAATAATTACAATCATAATAAAGAATTACATTCCTTATCTTTCAGAAGCAATAGTAAGCTATCAAAGGGAATGCATGTGTCTATACTGCTGTTAGTATCAGAGCACTAAAACTTATCAGGCTATGGGTTTACACTATAAGCAGTGCTGAAAGACAGGGATGTAACTGTTAGCACTGTAAAGGCAGAGATTCAAGTCCCAGGACCTAGGACTGGCAGTCCCCAAGGAGATGAGGTGCTTGGTTAATGTGGAACAAAAACTTATGTGAAATGAAAAATGAAGTTGTAAGAACTCATGGGGCTTTGAATGTGGTGCTATGAAGAGCTGAAGAGGATGGGAGACGGTGAATGAACCAGCAAACCTTTTGTACAAAGCAAGAACTTTGCTCTGCCTCTCATTTACGTTGTCCCTCTGCTCTCTCTTCCTTTGGTTCTGGCTTGAAAGGAGAACCAGTGTTTTCTTTTTCCTGAATCCACTGAAAACAATGCAGTGCATTAGTTGCCCTGGGATGAGGTAATGGTGGAGGCAGAAGTTTCTTCTGGGCTGAGGTGCTGAAGACATTTTGCTGGCAAAACCAGATGACACTAAGACGAGTGAGCCTCTTCAGAGAAGAGTCCTAGCGGACCTGCATGCATCTTAAATGTGTGCCTGGTAATGAATGTGCTGTGGAGGAGACTTGAACATCTGGTCACTTCATTCTAGTATTTCTTAATTTATAAGGATATGAAAATTTGAACATGATATTCGAGATAAAGTTACCAACTTGATAAGACTGTCGTTCCCCATGAGTGAGCATTGTTCTTGTGAATATGGGATGGAACTATTACTGTATCAGCTGTGCCTGTAGTTCATTAGCGATGTACATTTCTGAGCTGAAAGTCTACTTCATTTATGACTTTAAACTTGGTGTATGAGTGTCCCAAACTCTCTACTGCTGCATCTCATAAAATTGCAGAAGTGCTACATATCCAGGAAAGACTGTTCTCCAAAAATATTCTGTATGTGCAGTTTGATGAGCAGCTGACTTTTTATTTTAAGAGTTAAAACCTTCGGCAGATGAACTGTTGCATGTTAATGTGCTTTCAGGAGTGCTATTTTTCTGGGAGAGAAGAGTTGGAAAAGTGGCAGGCTATCTCTGGGATGGTCAGTACCAACCAATGTACAGCTCAGATGCGAATACCTCTCCAAGTCCTGACAGAACCTAAAACCAAATGTTGCTGATGCCAGAATAAATGCCTGGGTTTAAAGACATTTTTAATTTTTTCTTTTTCCATGGGAAGAGAATGACTGTTTCAATGAACATTAGCAGTACTAACTCCTGGTGGTTCTGACCAACGAAACAACATCCATCCAATGTCTACTTTTATTTCTGTCTTTAAAAGCAGACAAAATATTTGGTACTCCTGCTTTTGTTTAAAACCCTGCCTCCCTGCCCATCTGTTTGCTGAAATGCAGGCTATAGCTTCTATAAGGTGAGGTTTTTGTGGACAAAGGCGTCTGTCTGTGGGATGCTGGCAGATGCCCTAGGGAGATGTCATGTTTTCAGACAGCCGAGGGTGCTTAAGGTACTTGCCCTGTTGCAAACTAGAGGTCACAAGGCAGCACTGAAATGACTCACTGATCAGTCTCTGTCCCCTCTGTGCTGGTGGCCAACTGAGGGGGGTGGGGGGGTAGCAGCACGGCCTAAGATAAGATCTTTGGTCTCCTATTTTTCCTTGTTCTGTTTCTTCCAGAAGGCACGATCCCAAGGTGTCATGTTGCCTATATAAGATTTGAGGCCAAAGTGAGACAGATGCTTGCTGTTGAAGGAAGACCTTTAAGGCAAAGGGTGCATGGCCCTGTGGGTTTGGCTCAGAATAATCTTTCTTGGTGGCTCTGGGCCAGCGTCCCATTGTGGTCCTGGCCAGTTCTCCAGCACAGCAATCTCCCCTTGGCACCTGGCAGCAGGGCCAAAGGGAGCACACCATGCTGGTCTCCCTGGTACCGCAAGGTGAGCTCACAAATGCTTTGAAGGGAGGAGAACTAAAATGCACAAAAGATGAAAAAGTTAACCACATGATTCTGTGGGGGCAGCAAGCCTGGACTGACTCCTTAAGTTGCTGCTTTCAGGTTGTATATTTTTTGGCAAAGCATGGAGATAAAGAGCTAAGGTTTACAGTGACAGTTTGGAGTCAGGATGGTACCATCATCCTGGAACACACAGACAAGCTTTTGGCCCATATTTCTGCAACTTTATCCCTAAGAACACAATATTTGGGATTGTGATTTTTTTTTTTTTTTTAATTTTTCCCCTTCCTTTTCTTTTTCCTGGGGACTAAAATGTTGTTCATTAATACTTACCAAGACTGAGTATTCTTGGAGTAAAGTGTTTTGCTAAGTATCAAATTATATAAACATGCTTTTTCATTTTCCTTAGCTGCCACTTAGTGCCAATGCTTGCTCGAGAGCTGTGGCACGAGGAGGAGCTTTTTTGATCAGTAAATTTGGTCTGAAGAACATTTTCAGGGCAGAAAAGCATGTTCTTTCTCCATCCTTGCCCCATAACAAAATTACAGCAAACTAGAAAAGAGAATTTTGTTAATCAGAATAGTCAAGTGGGGAATCATTAGCTCTGATTTTAAACACTATTGGTAATTTGCTTTAGGGTCTGTAGCCTAATTCTTTCCTTTGAGTTAATTAAAATATGTTTGAATGTGACAGACATTTCCAAATCTTCCTGCAATCCAGGAGGAAGGGTAGGTTTTTTGTCATCTTCCATCAAGTATAGAGGCTCTGAGCGCTAGAAGAATTTCACTACAATGCTGCAAGGTTGTTTACCTTAGCTCCTTCACAAAAGATAATCCAACAAATTACATTAATTATAAACCAATATGTTCTGTTCAATTCCCACATGAGCCAAACCTGGGTATGAGCATCTGCTCTTATTTTCTGAGCTGGGTTTTGAGGACAAGGCTCACAACAATGCTCAATCCATAATTAACAGAAAAATTAAAGATGCAACATCCCTTGCATCCTGCTTTTTGAAGCAGCATGTTTAAAAATATACATGCACTGTCCTGGCAGTTTTTATTCAACATAAAAAAACACAATACTCTATTGTTACCCTGGTGTGTTTTTGTTTGTTTAAAATATTTACATTTATGTTAGGCTTAAAATAAACATGTAAATACTTTCCATAAGAAAAAAAAAAAGATTCATAATTCCCTCTTGTGCTACATTTTTTCTTTTCAATTGTTTCTCTCCCTCCCCCCAAAGATGACCTCTTTTCATAAAATGTGGTTTATTCTGCATTAAGCATATTGTTTTCTTTATGAAAAAAGGACTGGTTGGGCTTCTTCTTATTTTATTTTTTTAAGTGGCATATTTTTTCAGTTTCATTTCATAACAGGAAACAAAAGAGAACGTGATTGTTTGACCTGGTTACCAAAGAAATATTTGGCTAATAAAAATCCCATTAGCATGATGCCAAGTTCTGCTAGTTGTTTATGGTAAGCATGCCTATACAATTATACGCCATTTGCATGTCGAAGGAGTGCAGGAAAGAGTGCTTTTGTGGTTTAGGCACTAGACTGGCACTTGAGATAAGAGATCAGTTCCCAGCTGTGCAGCAGACTGACTTTGAACAGGCAGCAAATTTCCATGACTTACTTTTACAGAAGGGATTAATAACACATCTTTTTTCCCATCTTGCATCTTGTTTCTGTAGAAACCAAACTCTGGAGGCTGCTTGCCCTGACGTGTGGCGCTTGGCCTGTTGCGGGCCCCCGGCCTTGCCCAAGAGGGATTGGCTGCGTGGCCTTTCCCTCAGGCTCCTGCAGGAACAGGGCTACTATCTATTCCAATTTCAGGAAGGAGAAGCTGAATTTGTGATAATGAAGGTCTTTCCTTTGTGCCCGCCTTTCCTGTCCTGGTGCAGTCACGCTCCTTGTATGGCCGTACTGGGCGACAGCCTCTGTAGGCTTGTTCAGCTTCCTGCATTTCATGCAAGCCTTGTTTTAATGATTAAGTAATTGACAAGAAAACAATAGAATTTCATTAGTTACAGGGGGAAAAAATAACACGGAAAAGTTTAACATGTTGGGAAACATTTCTGGAAAGAGAAAAAGAAGGAGAGAGAGGGACCATTTCTTTGAAAGCCAAGACATGTAGTCCCTGGAAGTTCAGTGATGTTTCTTCTCTTGCCTGAGCTTATTTATTCCCCTAGGATTTGCAGCATGGATTCAGCTGTGAACATGCTGCAGAGAGCAGGATGTGGTGAACCAGAGGCTCTGTGGGCTCCCTGCTTGGCAGCATAATCGGAGCTGGTAGGGCAGTCCAAGGAAGGACTGTGGGAGCTTTTATGCAGTGACTGGTTGGTGCAGAGGGTTTTTCTTGTTTAGCCTTGATTGTTGGAAGGGCCCTGAGCCTGGGCATAATGGTCAGGATTGCCAGCTCCTGCTAAACATCCGGATCCTTCAAACTTGTTTTTCTGAGGTTCTTAGTGTTTGTTTGATAAAACAGGAGAACTCCCACCCCTTCCAGTTAAGGGAGTAAGCTCAGTGTGAACAAGCATGAATAAATCCTCCAGGTGTTAAATGTTGTGATGTTTAGGCTCAGATCTGGCTGGTGAGCTCTGACACTGGACATAGAAGTACCATGAGCAACAGGTACATGAAAGCAGAATGTGCTGCTGCCCACAGGAGGGGGACTGGGTTTGATGAGAGCTGCTTCCAGCGAGTTGTCAACCTCCCTTCTGCAGGGCCAAGGAAGGGGCACTGGTGTGGGGCAGAGTCCCTTGTGCCTGGGGAGCCACTCGTGTGTGGCCCATGCCACCCACAGAGGTAGGGTGTGCTCAAGCTGCTTCTGCCCCATACGGGTGAATGATGGCCCCAGGGTTGGACCTTCAGATACGTTTTGCTATAGACAAAATCTGTATCTTCCTGGGCTGTAAATTGGTAACTATGGTGTCCTCAGTGAGACAGACAAAGGCACATCTCAGCCTTCCTCCAAATTTAAAAAATAATCATCAGGCAGCTCTTGGTCTCTCTCACGTCTTTGATCATTTCTCCTCCCACTTCAACTGTTCTCCTTTAATTCTGGGACACACATGCCAAAACCTCTTCCTTTGCTGAGAGCATGAAGTTTTCAGCTGCACAGTTTGCAGTATGCACTGGAGTAAAAGACTTCTGCCTTCAGTATTGCTTGTGGGGAGAAAGATGTGTGTTCACTGCACAGCTAAGGCATGTGCTGTGCAGCAGCCCTTGCTTGGTAGGACTCCGAAAATTGCTTCAAAATGGCACAGTGTGAACGCTGCATGCCCGACGTGTGATATTAAAACATTTAGAACTGGATCAAATCAAACCCAGTTTTCACCACAAACGCGCAGAGGCTGTTCTTCTTGTTTGAAGCCTCTTTTCTTGCCAAATTCCATCTTTCCACACTGAGCTGCTTAAAAAAAGCCTTGTGGATGTATATATTTATATAGCTGAATGTTTTTTTGATCACATTTTATACAAAAATATTGCCTTTTGGCAGGGAGTCATCTAGTAGGTGTTGGATTCAGAATGTATCGTAAAGTTACGAGTGACTGCAAATGACATTTATGCTCCGTAAATCTGGTAGGGAAGTGTTAGGGTCGAAAAATAAGGCCTTCAAAGCTGGGAAATGACAGAATTAATAATTGAATTGAGACTGAAATAGCAGCATGGTGTAGTGGGGAAGCACAGACATAGATGGGGAGCAGTGTGTGAGTGTAAGTGGTGTTCCTGTGGGACCTGCAGACACCTGCAGAAGTTACTGAAAGCCTGCAGCTTGGAGAAATAAGTCTGACCAGATCTCCCATTAATGTGTGTTTCCCAAGACAGAATGCAGTAGTGTTCCTCAGATAAAAGCTGCAAGGATCACCCAAATTTAAGGAAAAATGTATGACTGCACATCTCCAAGTCCATACCAAGAATCTTGAGGCCATTTTTGAAGGAAGCTGTCTTTTTGTTAAGTAACCTCTGAAGAAAGAGGTCCCCTAACCTCTCATAGAAGTTCAAGTGCAAAGCTACTGTTCTATTTTTTTTCTCCCTAATCGTAATCAAAGTGACATTTGCTGTGAATCAAAGCAATTTATTTCTGTGCTAGTCCTAATATTGCTGGACAGCAATTGCTCAATGTCTTTTTCAAAACCTCCTTTGGAGGAGCCTTATCACATTATCTGTTGTTTCTAATCAAAAGTTTACAATGAAAGTTGTCACTTGGAGCAAGGATTCACAAAGCAAAGGCACGTCTGTGTGTTATTTCATTGGTTCTGCATTGCAGAACCTTTTGGAACCCACCACAACTTAAAAGGAAAACCTTATAAAGCATTTTTACGTTATTGGATTTTGGAGTTATGTTCGGTTTTGGGGATATTAGGTTTCTTCATATTATAGTTGGCTTAAGCTTTCTTGTTTGCTTGAGGTTTTCTCCTCATAGGATAATTTTTTGTTTTTAATGGAATTTCTCTTTCTTTTAGTACTTTTTATTTTAAAGCAATGTGCTTATTGCACTCAGATCCTTATTTTGGAGAGACTTCACTTACTGAAGAATTAAATGGCATTTCTACATGTGTAAGGAGTTTAACAGAATTGAGTGGCATTTATTGAATGATTTTGTTTTTATTTATTCACAAAGTGCATCAGGATATTACTCACTAAGGTTCAAGTCTGGTTTTTATCTGAGGTGCTGGCCTGTGCAAGAGACAAAAACAAAGGCAAATTAAAGAAGAATATAAGTAACCCCTCTTTAAAATAAGCTTGTAAAGTAAATTAAAACAGTGAGTGAAGTGGGAGAAAACTAAAAAGAATGAGAAACTCCAAATCTTCTCACAGATTTGTTAGAAGGAAGTAGGTGATCGTGTGATGGAGGGTAGAATTAGCCCCATCTGCCAAGTGCCTCTGAGCAGTAGAGACGTCACCTGCCACCCGCTCCCCAGCAAGACTTTAGGCCAGACTGTGACCTGATTTTCACCCTGTGCAACACTGACTGCAGTCTGCCTGAACAGATACAAGCTAGGGAAGAGCTTGACTGGGTAGTTTTCTAAACATAAGTAAATAAAGAAGTACTGTCTATGGTTTCTGGAAGTTCTGAAATGATGTTTGCCTCATATGATGGCGGGTTCCTTGCAGTACTTGCTAGAGGTGCCAGGCTGAGAGCCCTGGGCGATGTGTCCCTCACAGCAGCTGTGCAAGCTTTACCAGGCTGTCACAGTAAACACTCCTTCCCTCCAGCCAGTGAGTTTGGTCCTCAGGGACTGTGCTGAGAGTCATAAACTGAGACCAAACTTACTAGTCTAAATGAAATAGATGTACAACGCTGCAGTTTGGCAATGCAAAACTGGCTGTCCATAAAACTGATCAGCTTCTCCTGGTAATTCTCTAAAAGGGTAGAGGTACCTCCCAGTGACGGCTGCACTGCCTCTTAATCTGCAGCTCGTGGAAATCACTATGGGGCTATTAAACCCAATATATGTCAGACCAGCACAGAGTTTGTTCTGGGTTATGTCTCTTGGCTTAGGAAGGTTTCAAATGTGATACAACCCATACCCCCTTCAGGTACCCACACTGAACGGCTCAGAAGATGGAGAAGGGCTTGACTTGTGTGAAGGCATTTGTAAGGTGTAACTTTGGTGTCCAAATTAACGGTGGCAGCTGAGATACTGACACAGTGAAGAGCTTCCTTTTTGCTACCAGCTTCTCTTAGAGCTGCCTTGATTTTTGATTACCACCCAGGGAGGTTGGCTCCTGTGGTACCAATGACTTCAGGAAAGTGTCATAAATTTCCCCCCAAACTCAAAACTGTTCACCCAAATCGTTGTAGATGAGAGCCTTCTGATCCTCAACAGGGCCATGTTGCCATTGTTGACACGGATTTCTGAAAACCAGTGACTGCTTCAACCATACTTGAGCTTTTTATCACTGTAAAATACAATGTGTCCCTTTTATTGCATTTAGAAAAATTAGTCTGTTCTGAGACAGCTGGCTGCTTTGAGGGTGTGCAAGTATGTGTATGACAGCACATGCTTTTACTTTTTAATGAACTATTTCCCCTGGCTTCATCTTACTTCCACAGTCTATTTTTGTTGTTATAATGACACTGGTCAGTGAAGCTCAGAGGAAATCAGTCATCAAGATGCATGGTGCTGAAACAGTATTTCTGCTGTGATGGGGATTGCATTAATGCCTTTGGAGATTTCTTGCTGTTGTCACTTCTGCATCCACACCATAATGCAGAACTACCTAAATTGAACCAAGAGGCAAAATTTCGAGCTATGTAACTAAGTTAACTAAGAAAAATTTCTTGGGACATTAATTTTAACTCATGCTGGAACAGTCAAAGTGACCCCGAGTATGTTCTGTTGGGATGCCTGGCATCTGTTATCTTGCTCTAATGCACAAGATTTTCTTCCTCCATTCCCTCACTAGCAAAACTGGCGTGGAATCTGTGAAACTTTAACATTCTGGACATATAGAACAACACCAAAATAACCAGGTTTAGGAAATTAAATTCTTTTAGATAGTCATGTGTGATGAGATCAGTGTTAGTTAAAGGGTCCACCCAAACTGACCACCTAGAACTGGTTTTGCACATATATTTCATAGTTTCTTTCACTTTCTTCCTCTGGCAGGTGCCTGCCCCTTTTCCACACTATTTTGTACTGCATTTCTCCAAGTGTTCTGGTGTATGTAAACCCGGTCTATGAACCTAAGCTGCAATACTCACATCAAACAAATTTGCTTTCTTAAGCCCTACAGAAACACCCATGGTTGTCTTCCAGCGATTGCCTCTGATTCCTTTATCCCTGTGATGTTTCTAGGATATTCCTCTTCTGAAAGCTTCATTTGCTTGATTTCTTATCCCTGCTTTGTTCCTTCGCTTCTTTTCAGAATGGCCTGAATACAACCTCAGCCTGTGAGGGAAAATTTAGAACAAGCCCAAACTGAAAAGCTGTAACAGTTTTGCTCAGCAGCCTGGGTGGCTTGGAGAGCCAGCTATCCTACTTCTGCTATATAGTGTTTTTGTGTACGTTCAGCATTTATACTTCTGTATGCATAGCCCTATATGTAATAAATCTAATTGTTCTTAAATTTTCTCTTCAGAGTTTCTACCTCAACTAGCTAGAATCTTGTAGGAATGCAAGCAAACCCCAGTTTTTCCATTCTGTAGACTAGTGATCTCTACTGCTTATTCACAATTGTGGTTGGTTTTATGTTTTATGGGGGTTTTTTTGTTTTGTTTTGGTTTTTTAATTAGTTACATAGTGGATATATTCAGACAGCAGACCTTGTACCTGGCATGAATGCCTATCACAATGGACACCATGAATGCAATTAGTCTTTAATAATGCCCATGAAATAAAATTGAAATGATGATTGAAAATTATTTATTTAGCAAAGAGAACTGGTTCTTTTCTTCCTTTTTAAGAAGCAATAGCAAAGACCTGTGATATTTGAGATTGCAAGTGGGAAGTCCTACTTGTTTTCATTCTCAATTTTCTAAAAGTTGATTGTTGTTTTACCTGAATCCAAATTTGTCAGCTTCGGATGCCTTGTTAACATAAAATTAAGACAACAACAACTTGTAAATTGTAAAATTTATGAAAATAAAAATGGATTAATATTTTATGATGCATCCCTAAAAAGAGACTTAATTGTTCATATATTATTTATGAACTTTGGGGAACAATTTATCTTGTTTTTACCTTTTAGAACAGCCCCTGAGAGCTGTGGTGCAGAGACACCTCTTGGAGTAGGAGGGGCTAGCGTTCTTTCTTCCTAGGGCCTCATTTTCTCCTTGGTCAGCCACGGGCAGGGAAGGAGCCCTCTGGTAGTGTCAGGAACCCCCTTCCCACTGCAGGCCTTCTCTTGCTGTCCTTGGCATGGACTCAGGCATGACAGACAGACATCAGTCAGACATCAGGCCAGAGGAGTCAGTGGGGTAGCATCGAAAATTGTTCTACCTTCATGCACAACTGCTCTGTGTCCCTTTGGCTGTCCTTGCTGAGGGTAGAGATGGGAGTCTGAGGGGAGACCTTTGTGTTGCAGATGAAGTAAATTTCAAAATCTGCTAGAAACCTTTTAATCCATGATTAGTTTGGTTTATGTTTCAGTGTGTATGTATAGAGGCACTCTATGTATACTATGTGTCATATGTATGAATGGGTTGTATTATGAGTATGTTCTTTCTTGTCTTATGGATTCATAAAAACCATTTTCCCCCTTCAGCTGCCCTGGTGATTTTTTTTTTCTTTATTTCTCCCCTCCCCTACTGTATTCATAGACAAGAGATTTGGGTAAAAATGGTAGATGAAACCTCTCCTGTTCCTTGGGAAATCAGAGAACAGAACTTGGCAATGACTGTCAACATAATAGAAAATGTTTCCATGCTCCACCAGCAGACAAGTACTTAGAGGGGCTTCTCATTAGTGAGTGTTGTTGCAGGCAATAATGTGAGGTGTAAAAGTCACTTTGCCAGAGATCAACTTTTGATAAATATATTTTAATTTCTTTATTGAGTTTTAAACAACCACTGCTGAATAGGTACAACTGAAGATATGTTAAATAGCCTTCAACTCTTCACATTTGTATTGAACATCATCTCCAGCAGTGACATTTCATGTTACCATGGAAACAAATTTGACATTTCAAAAACACATTTATTCCTGGGTCACTAAGATAGGAATTCTGAAAGAAAAAAAGGTCAGAAAATTTGCCTGTCTCAGAGATACTATACAGTTTGCTGTATTCCTTTGAAGGAAAGAAATATGTGGTATCGTTGTAAAATAGCACGCTCCAGCTTGATCCAGTTTGAAAATATTTTGACAAGATGGTGGCAATGTTACAGGTCAATAAAGCGTGTCTCAGTTGCTGAGATTTTGCAAAGTGATTAAAACTGTTTCTTGGATCAAGACCTTTTCTGGATCAATTCTTCTTCCTAAGGACTTTCAGTCATGGCTTTCATAATCGCAGTAGCTGTTCTCTACTTTATAATTTCTCCTTGTAGGAAATATTTGAAAGATTGATATTAAGATTTTATTTCATACTCAGGAAAAAACATTGCTCTCTTTAACAGGAATTATGCCAAAGTTTTATCCCAGATAATGTATTTCATAGAAACTAGGAAATTGAGGAATCAGTGCTAAGGTTTGGTACTGAAGACTTCGTGCCTGTATTTAAAAAAGAATTATTTAATTTAGATAATATTTTATTAAGATGGGTCAGTTGCTGGTTTTGAATGCCTTGGTGTAGTTCTGTAGTGATATGTTGTAAAATAAGGGTGGTAAAGTGAAAATACCAATCATATAAAGTGAAATACTGTTTTTTTTTAAAAGAGATTTACCTCTTACATGGAGTTGTTGAAAGTTAATAAAGATTGCAGAGCGAGTTATGGCCTACAGTGAGATCTTTGGCATTAGTACTAATCAGTTACATCTTTGAGCAAGGAAAAAAGTGAGGGTCAAGGGAATGCGATCTTGGAAAATCCAGCTTGCTTAATGATACTGAGCAACTGGAATGAACATCTGCGTGTGGAGGTGTGCACACACCTGCCCCTGGTGCTGAATTGGAGCTGGCTGCATGAGAGTCAGCTCTATTCTGTGTTCCCTTGGGTGCTCCTGCACCCCATGATGCTTTCTTAGGAGAGCTGGTCACCTTCCAGCCCACAGCTGGCTTGTATATGGCCAGGTCACCAGGCATCTCCCTGCCTACATCTCTGTAGACATATTTCCACAGGGGATCAATGTACCTGTATTTCATTAGGCAAAGAAATACTTTGGGGGGAGTGTGCTCTGCTCTTCTTAGGTCTGTGCTTTAGCCACTTTGTCCACAAGTATGTTTTCTGAGCACTGGCAAAGGGAGAATCGTTTAACTCAAAGCCATCTCAGAAGCAGCATTAATTACCATGGCTGAGCTGAATTGTCATTGTGGTGTGTCGGGACTAGGGAGGAGTACCTGCCATTAATATCAATGGACTAGTCCTGTGATGAAACCCTCAAGGACCACACAGAAGACTGACCTACTTAGGTATTAACACCACCGTTGCTAGACTTGTTACCTGCCTTTGACTGCAGTAAGGGTTCTTAAATTAAAACCATCTAATTTTCTAGTAGAAGAGGGAAAACTGTCTATATAAACTCCTGCCTCTGATCCCCAGGGAGGAGGGTATGGATAAACAAGAGAATTTTTTGAATGACCTTCTCTTTTCCTCCTTGTCTTTATGGTGAGTGCAGCCTGGGCTGAGTTCTGTTCCTCTTTGCATCTGGACTTGCACGAAATCAAGCTGGACCAGCAGTTTGTCTATTCAAAGTAAAATGTAATTGGAAAATATGTCAGATATATTAAAAAACCAACCAACCAAACAAAACACAGGAGGTACACTATGTGTGTATCTGTGTCACAGCTAGATTGTAGTCACTTTGTGACTCATGTTGAGTTTATATTCTGTGTTCATGGTGCAGGGGAATAAGTCTTTGTTTTCTGCTGATTCCTTTTAAGCACCTCCAGTCTGTTCAGAAAGTAAGGTGTTAAGAACTTGCAAATGCCACAGCTGTGCAGGCAAACGTGGTGGTTTGCAACTTACACTCAGTTGTGTCTTGGATGACCTTGGACATTAGAGACTGTTTACTGAGAGGGGATGTCGTCCAGGACACAGGGGTTATCTGCTCTCTCCAATGGCTCACTTACAGCTTGGACAGGTGGGGGGACTTTGTTTCAACGTCACTTCAAACACGGTGTTAATGCCTACTGAGGCAGGGAGACTCAGGAGATTAATGCCTATGTTTGTGACATTGAGCAAAGCCAAGTCATACTTTGAATGTGAAGACACTGGTTAATATTTTAAATAAAGCCTAAACTAGCTGCGAAGCTAACAGGAATAGTTTAGTGGTATTGGCAGCTTTAAAGTAAGCTGTGACAGTCTGGTATAACTCCCTCAGGTTCTCTGGAGCACTCCCAAGCTGAGTTTGGCTCAATCAGCATGGCATGCATAGGACTGCAAACCCCAAGTTATTAACAGAATTGTAATCTACGTGCAGTAAAACCACAAGTGATGGCATGCAGTCAGAGCTGGAATCCCCAGCTGGACCCCTGACAGAAAAGGCACTTCCTTGCGGTCCATCCCTTGACCCTTCAGAACAAGGAGCTTCGGTGAGGGGGCACACACAGTCTCCCTTATGTCAGTGCTGCTGAGACTGCCCATCCCTGCGGGAAGGACTTGCTCACATGAGTCTGCACACAGAAAGGACAGCCCTAAACGAGTAGCTTGAGAGGAAGATGGTTTGAGCATCTGAACATACGTGTATGTGCATGGCATACTTTGCTGTGCTTTGTAGACGCACAAGCTAAAATCTTGTGGGAGTTATTAAATCCCAACTGACCTCTTGGTATGCTCACTACTCTATTTCAGTATGAAGACATGCTCGCTGTGATCTACTGTGATTTGCTCTGAATTAATTCCAGTCTGAATTAAAGCTGATCTTTGTGGGATAGACTGTCAAGAAACACAGTCACATCACTGTTCCCTGCTTAATTCCATGCTGTCTGCTGTTAGCTAACTGCATCAATTAGTACTTTGTTTCTACTTCACACTTTCCAAATCTTTTTGGTTATTTTTATCATTCTCTTGCAAAACTCTTCAGTCCTTCAATACCTTCAGTCAGGCCACCAGACAGCACATAGCAATCCAGTAGCAGTTACAGCTGGTCCAAAGTCGTGGGTACCTCAGTGTTCCTGCTTCTACTGGTAGTGCCCCTGCTTCTGAAGAGAGGAAGATGTTTATCCCTCTGTCTATATCCTCACTGTGAGAGTGAGCAGGTGATTGTCCACCAAGATGCTGTAAGTCTCTCTCAGAGTCAAAGGTAGCCTTCTTATCATGCCCAGGAAGTATAACTCACTTCTTTGTTGCTGTTTGCACCCCATTTTCAAAACAATCCAAGTTAGACTCACTCCTCCTTTTTTACCACTCTTTCACTTCCTTATTTACCACTCTTTATCACCAGTGATAGGTTTTCTCCCAGGCCACTGAAAAGTGGAGTGTAGGGTTGAAAGCTGGGACACTGTTAGGGACACATCTGCTCAGTGAAATCTTCCTTTCCATGTATTGCGATTTGTCAGCTCATCATTCTTAAAGCATTAATATGTGCCAAGCTGACTTTTTTTTTTTTTTTTTAATATGTTGTGCTGGTATCTTAATCAAAATGTCATGCAGTCCACTGTCTTTGTAGAAATGGATATCTATTACCTCAGTACTATTACATTTATTGGCAGCACTAATTTTATTTAGAGAAAAGATGTCAAATTAGTTTGAGGAGCTCTGTTTTCCATAAACCTTTGCAGCTCAGTATTAGTTATATTACGTTCCTTTAATTTTTAATTGATTGAATCCTGTATCTGCTCTTCCATTATTCTACCTGGGATGATTTTTTTTTCTGTAAGTTAGTATCTGCTTGGGCCATTCCATTTCTCTTCCCAAGGCATTATCTTGACATTAGTTTTGTTTAATTGCTTTGGTTCTGTCCCAATATCCAAAAAGATATTGAAAATCTGTTTTAGTTATTCAGAGAGCCCTGATCTTTACTTTGAAAATTCACGACTGAGAATTTTGGAGATTAGCTTGGTTTAAAAAAATGTAACCTTAGCAGCTGCTTGACTTTTGCCCCCTTTGTATAGAATTCAAATATGTATTTGCCAGTTAACTATTTTCTGTGTTAATTTTGACAGGTCTGCCTACTTTTCTCAGATAGTGATGTTTAATGAGTTCTTTTGCAATACATCTAGAATTCTCTATTGTTCTCCTTTTATATTATCTTGTGTATTTATAATTTTTCTACAGTTCCTACTTTTTAATTTATATTTATTACTATCTGATTTTTGCACATTTCTATTTTGGTGTGTGCATGTGTTTCATTTATTCTTGTTGCTCTGACTTCCTCTGAGTCAGGTTGAGTTCCCAACCAATGTGGCCTTTTTTTGTTGATTGTGGCTTTTGGCATCTAGTAATAAGTTCTTAAGTAGGTCCCAGTTATCATTCATGTTTTTCCATTTAAATTCATTTTCCTAACTGATTTGGTCCATAATTGTTTTCAGCTTTGTAAAACTGTCTTTTTAAACTGCCATGTGCATAACTTACTAGTTTGGACTTTATTCTGTTTGCATATAAATGCAATCAAGTCACAATCATTTGTATGTAAGCTACCACTGATTTTTAGTTCGGTCATCAGTTCTTCTTTATCTGTCAAAATGAGATCTGGTATAGAATTCCCCCATGCTGGATTTGATTTTTATTGAGTTAGGAAATTGTCAACTGTAATTTTTTGAAATGTCTAGGATGTTTCATTACACAAGACCTCCAGTGTGTCACTCACGTTGGTGTACTCTATAGCAGTGTGCATATGTCTACACGCACACGTGTGTTTTTATGTAGGTAAACATACAGTTTGTCTTACCATAAGATTATGAATTTCTGAAGGAGCTTAGATTGAATTAAAAAAAAAAAAACCTCCAAGAATTAGAATTCCATTTCTGCTTTGTTTGTAGGTTTACTTTGGGTTTTGTAAGGATTGCAAGGTTTTGAACAGCTACCCAAAATCTGAACATTCCGACATCCTCCATCCTGTTTGTGACTTCATATGCATAGATAATACTGGTGCAATTTCATCGTTTACTATTGGTAAATTCTTATTTACCTCTTAAAAAAACCAAAGCCCCAAAGCCCTGTCTCTGCAGCCCAGATAGAGCAGGAACCATTCAGTTGTGCCAGCAGAAGCCACCAGTGCCACACGGCTGCTCTTAGGCACCGCACAGCAAGAGTTGTCAGCCGTCAGACAGCATCCCATGGGTCACAGATTCTTTCCTTAAACTGTCTGGCAAACACATCTGTGTAATATTCAAGCTTCAGATGACTCATAAGGAGAAGCTCTGCTTGTAAATTTAGTTGCATAGAAAAAAAGTCCTGGGAAATCTGTTGGTGACCCTTATTGCAAATTATCACAGATAAGTGAACTACTTACAGCTAAGAATACACCCTGGACTCCTTTCATGTGATGTAATGCAAAGAGACTGCTTATACTCAGGGGAAGTAAAATGAACTGCTGGTAAGGTCTGAGAACTTTTGCTCACTGTTCTGACTGACAGTATTATTGGGTCATTGATTTCTCCTGTGTTCAGAATGTCTGGGTTAAACAAACAAACAAAAATTCTTGTTATTCTCAGGAATATTTCTAGAATACAGTAGCTTTTTTACTGAGATGTTTAGCACAAATTCTGCCTGTTTTGTAGCTCAAAAACTCAAAATGGAAGTTCCCTATAGCTGTTCTTGAAAGAACTTCCTGTATCTCACCTTGTCCTGGCTGCCTGCCTCCCGCTCTAGTCCTAGAATCCTCAGCTTCCTTGGTAAGCTTGTATTACTCTGCCCTTGGGGTGGGGCACTGTCTCCTCCCTGGGCTAGCAGTGGCACCAGGAGGAGTCCCTCTGTATGAGGGATGCTCTTCCCTGACTAATGAGCACCCTGTGCTGTGAGGAGTTGCTGGAGGGAAATTCTCTGAGCTGCCTGATGTACAGGGGTGAGAGGCATTTGTGTGCCAAGCCACTTGCCTTAAACACACATTCCGGCACCTTCGCTGACCTCTTAATGGCTCACTTAGTGGAGGACGCAGGGCTCATGAATGAGTGTGTTTGACAGTTCCCCTGTGCCCAGCGATTCAGCCGTGCTAGAGGCTTGTTTTCCTGCATCAAACAGGAGAAGTACACTAGGGTGCTTGGGACAAAGAAACAAACAAACAAACATCCAACCAAAACTAACCTAACCCCCTCCCCCCTCGAAACAAAACAAAACCTCGACAAAAAAACCCAAACAAACAAAAAAACAAACAACAACAAAAAAAAACCCACACGCAGAATAAATTTGAAATTTGTCAGGGTGGAAATCGAAGGGTAGTTCTGTCAGTCCCCCCAGCATCACATACCAGAAGTAGAAACTGCTTCTGTTTCTTTGGCTCCTGGGGCTCAGGACTGTTGTCACACTCATGGTGTGCTGGTTTTGACAGCACAGGAAAGGTCAAGTGCTGTCAAATTATTTTGCAGGCAGGGGACAGCTTTAGCTTCTGCAGTTGAATATGTCTACTCAGCCAGAAGGTCTATTACTGGGACAGTGTCAGCAAAGAAAAAGGTAGCAGCAGTGGTGTGACTGAGAGAGTGTAAAAAACACCAAAGGTGACGTTTGTGAAGAGACATCAATGGACAAAGCATAGTGATTTGGGGACACAGCAGATCCTGGTTGGGAAAGAGGGCTGGGTATACCTGGAACATCACACCAACAGTCTCTGCCAGAATCAACCTCAGTATCAACATGTTTGCATCTTTTTGCCATTTTTTGTAAACTCAAGAATTTCCCATGACAATAATTTTGCCCACAGCAGGAGGGAATTTCTTTAGGTTAAAATGTTGAAATGCTTCACTGCTGTTGTTAGCTTTGGTGAGAGAGAAGCCCCTCCTATTATTTGCTGTTTTACTTTCTCTCTCCTCTTTTTCAAAGAAAAGGTAGATACTAGAAATCCCATTTATTAACTTTTCAAGAATCTGGTAGTGTCTTCAAGTCTTGAGTGTAATCACATCCCTTTTGACCTCTATTATGAAACATTTTCTTTGCAGCTGGATTGAATTGCAGCCATGTTGTCACTGAGGAACTGACAGGACCTACTTCAGAGTGCACCAAAGTAGGGTTACTGCTCCCTGCTCTGACTGGGCAGGAGCTGAAGCCTCCTTCTGCCAGGGTGGGTGGGCCAGGCTGGGAGCAGCCCTTGCTGGGGCAAAGACTCCGTGCCTTTCTGCAGTGTGTCTCTCACCCTTAGGAGGAAGGGCTTTGAACAGAATGGTAGGTTGCTTGTGCTGGCTGTTGAACGTGGATTCCCAAGTTCAGTTGGGAAATAGAAAACACAGGATTTGCAGAAAGACCTCTCATTCTCTGAGGCTGAAGTCTCTCCCTGCTCAGCACAGGGTGTATACTTTCTTCTTCACATCTGTGTTTCCCTCTGATGGCACTGCCTTCCCTGCTGCCCAGAGCAGCAGTGGCCTTGTGCAGCACCACGAGCTCACCTTAACTGCAGGGTCACAGCTCTCAGCTCCAAGACAAGCATTTTCCTCCACTGGCAGCTGCTCCTGGACTGCTGGCCCCAGTTGCTTCTCAGGCTTTTGTTTAAAACTTGGACAGTTTTTCATCTTTGTTCTAGCACTGATGCAGCTCCAGAGAAAGTAACAGTGGTGGAAACAATGGCTTATTCATTTTTATCACTCTTTCCTATAGTTGTGTGGTGTTATCCTTCATTTCTGCCTACAGGCAAGGTAAAATGCTTCAAGGTCAGCTCTGAGGGGAGCCAAAAGGCTTGTGCAATGCTTGGTGCCTAGAGCAGCTTAGTCTGTAGAGGTATTTCCCACAGGAGCCTGCTGCTCTCCAGCTGGTGTGAGGCAGCCTGATTCAATCTGGAGAAGCCTGACACACTGCCCAAACCCAAGCCAGAGTGGCCAGGTTGAGAGGCTGTGCTCTTTCTGCCCAAAACCCCCCTGGAAAGGAGGTGGCTGTGCCAGGGATTGGATGTAGACCTCTGTTGTGAGGATGAAGGAAAAGATGTTCAGCTCTTTACCCATCACTCACTTGAATGCAAGGGAAAGGGAGGCTTATAACAGGCTTATCCTTCTGCCAAAGCTAGTGGGATCCTTCTATGGGAGAGAGATTCCTCAGATCCCCGAGTCTAAATAATCAACTGAAAAGTCAGGCAATTTTAAAGAAGTGTTCTGGTTAGAGTCCATACTTGCATATATGACCATACCAGCTATTATTTTAGGAAACAGCAATATTTTACATTAAACAGATTAACTAGAGAAGGGCAATAGAATGAGTAAAGCCAAAAAAACTTTTGCAACGTTTCTGGTGAAAGAACAGAGAAATAAAGAGAGGCTCAGGGCAACCTTCAGATAGACCTAAGTAAACCTGGGAGCATGATGTTCTCCTTGTTGGCAAATTGCAGGTGACAGGCCACCCATAACCCTTCCCATGACCAGCTACAGCTCCAAGTAAAGTATGTTGCCTCTTTGGGGCAGATGCATTCACCACTGGGGCACTTGCAAAGACCAGCCCAGAATTTAATTCAACAACGTCTGCTGCCCCTGGTCAGAAGGCAGCATCTCCCACTGGCATTGAACCTGCTCCCATTTTGGAGGAACCTGTACACTTTGAAAAAAAATGGATGTAGTAAGCCACAGACTCTATTTAAATAAATATTGCTGAAATTGTTATTTTTAATTGGAGGGGGAGTGGGAAAAAACAAAAACAACCTGACATAATAAAAATAAAAGGATTGGGTAAGCCCTGCTCTGGTAAAGAGGAACAGGGGAGGAAGGAAAGATGTCCACGGTTTTGTAATCCAGCTTGCAATGCGGTTCTGGATGCAAAATATAAATAGAATTTGTGTGGGTGCAGCCCTAATAAGAAAGGAGTGTATTTGCCCACATTTGGTTGCCTGGACAGTGGTGGCCATGCTGGGCTTACCCTGCCCTGGCTTGGCCACAGCTGCCTGATTGTACATGGCATTTGGAGCTGAAGCCATGGCTTGGACTTCGATGCTGTCCAAACATTTATGCTTTTCCTTTGTGTGTCTCTTCTTTCAGGAGCCTGCAGGCTGCTTCACTGCTCTTAGGCAGGGGTTTGGTGCTGCAAGCAGCATGGTCCAGATCTGTTTATTCACATGGGAAAGAGAGTTGCATCCAGGGTGGCATTAGCGTCTACTCTTTACTGAGACAGGATTTGCAGTTTAGGGCCATGCAGAGTCATATGGCATTGCTTAACAGTGTGTGCCTACATGGTTTTCAAGAGTATGCTCATGGTCTTACTTCCTACTCTCATTTGTTTAAAGATCAAGTAATTTTAATTATCTCGTGGCACCTCTGTGCTTTTCCTGCCTGTAAAGCTAACTTGTGAGCCATTTTCATCTCCACTGGTGGATCTGACAACATCTCCATCTATCTATTTTGATGTTTTGTGGAAGCTATTATGGTTATTCTGGTTCATAAACCCAGTTTAAAAATCAAATATTGATTTGGTGATTCAAATATGCTCTCTTTTGTGCATTAGAAATTCTCCTTGAAACAAGCCTCTTCCTCTCACTGTCACTAGAGATCACAACAATTTGCAGTCTCGAGTTCATTAATACTGCCTGCCCATTACCTCAGACTCTCAATTCTAACTAATGACAGGCAGGTTACTTAGGAGAGAAAAATGAATAGAAATGTCTCCAAATCTGGGCTGGGAGAGGTTCCCTTTCCCCATCACTGACTGGGACACTGGGCATAGAGAGGAAGTGCTGTGGGAACAGGAAGGGCCTTGGTGCTTCAGGGAGGATGATTTAGAGATTTGCAGGGAAAGCTTGGTGTGGACCTGGAGAGGTCCAGAACACACAACTGGGCCATGATAATACAGCTGCCTCTGAACTTCATTTTATACCTCCTCTTTTACAGTAAGATGCTGCCGAAGGAGAGATTTTTGGTGGTTGTGCTCTGCACCCCAAGGCAGGGCCTGCAGCCCGCTCCAGCAAAGGGATCGTGTCATAGGTCTCATCTCTCTCATATGTGTCCAACAGGAGGTGAGCCAAAGGGACAGGCCTCAGCTGGCTCAGCCTGGTACAGCTCAGAAAGGGATTAAACCAAACCTGGCCTGTGTCAAAGGAGCAACAGACCCTGGGCCATGAATATTTTGCCCTTATCTCTGAGTTTAGACATGCAGAACCTCCTTAATAGTGCTATATAGTTGCTCTCGATATTTGTAAGCCAAATTCAAGAAATCCTGAGCTCTTTTTCTGTCCTTCTACTTATTTCTCTTGTTTTCCACTAAGTGTTTCTTTGATGCTAGTTAAAAACATGTGGGAACCATTTTTTCCCTACTTCCTACCACCTTGTAATTTACACTTTAGCAGCATTGTTCCTACCAATCGCTTTTGGAACGATCTCTTTCTGTTAACTTTCTGTTAACTGTTCTTTTTTTGAGAAGAAAACTCATTGGGAGATTTCCTAAGCCCCATTTATTTAAATCACAAATCTTGGTCACTATGGGAGCTGCATCTATTTCTTTGATGAAATGGTAAACTAGGATTGTGGCCAATACCTATAAAAGTGGCATTAGTAGAGTTGTAAGAGTCTAATGGCTGTGAGTTTAAACACCATGTATGATGTAGTAAATTTTACAATACACATTTTCAATGTAAAAATGGAAATGAGATACAATAAGCAGCTCCCCCGAGGTAGCAGTATAAAATCTACAGTAAATTCTTATAGCACTACAGGAGAAAAATCACTTAGTTGCTAGCTACTGTACTGGGAGGAGTTTCCTGCTCACCTTACTTGGGGTTATGTCTCTGCATTTCTGGCCCTTCTGCTTTTTAGGGAGTTGTTAAACACCACTTTGCTAGTTTTGCATAAAAATGCACAGTTCAGAAATGTGTCTGCTCTGAAGAGCTGGAGTCAAGTTTTCTTGCCAGAAAAAGGAGGGATTATGTGCAACAGAGCCATGTAGGAAATTGCCTCTCAGCTTAGGCATCAGCAGGGTCTGTGATCTCGGTGACAACCTGCAGTGGTAGTTTGGTGAAACATTGGTACCCCAGGGGAGGACAAGGTTAGGCCTGGCCAAATGCTGTATAAACAGTAGTGGGAGATCCTGTTCTAGATTTGCCTTCATGTGGCTCCCCTTACACAGTGGGAATTTCTGTTTTTACTGAACTCACAAGTAAAACAGGCTAGTGTGGGTTGTTTTTTTTCTGTGCAAAATTGAAAACTGTTTTTTCCTTAGAGATGGGAATGTTTTACTGGCTTTATAATAGATAGTACTGTACTGATTGTCAGTTTAGAGAAACCTTGTCTGGTAATGACAACCTGACTGAATTTGCAAAATAGCGTGTTAAATATTCTGCAGGAAAGTTAGTATGCTCTTTTGGCAGCTATAAAGAAAAGTTGCTTCTGCTTGGTTTTTCCTCTGGGAAAGAAGTAATTCTGTGTGGGTTCTATTCCTTTGTATCTGCTCTGCCACCCTCCAGGGCATCTGGGGAATTGCTTCTAGGTGTGCAGACCTGAGAAGAGATGTGTGAGTTGGTTCCCCACCTGCCAAGAAGTGGGGAACTGAAGGCTGCAAGTGCCCACTGCAGCCAACAGAGCCTTTGCTGCAAGGCTGCCCTTTCTGCAAGGTCCCCCTTTCCCGCCTGCTGCCCTGTCCCACTCAGGGTGTGGTAGCACAAAGTGCCTGCCCAGGTTGTCAGCAGAGATGCCCATGCTTTCTGTGTCCCAGTCTTGTATGGGCACGACAGACAGTGTGACATCTACTCCCAAATATCTAGATGAATGATTATAAAAAAGTGCTATTTTTGAAGGCATAGCAGTCGATTATGCATTTGACAGAAGGTTTTAGGAAATAGGCAATGTGGGATGTACTGGGAGGAAAAAAAAAATCAATCTGTGTATTTGTCTTTTAACTAGTTGGAGACACATTGGCACATATTTTTGGCACATTAATGAATTCTGCCTTATTTAATCTCTGCTACTCTTATAATATGAATTTGTGTTCCATTTGGGTGTTAAAAATCAGAAAGTCAGAGAGTTAAGTTTCTAGAGGAAGTTATAATCACTTCAGGCTCCTGAGCTGGAATGAGGAGGCAGCCACAGTTGCTCTGAAGGAGAGCAACCAGACAAAAGGCTTCCCAGTGCAGTTTGCAGCACGTCCCCGTAGCTGTGTGTCGGAGAGCGGGAAGGCTCCGCGTGGCAGCGCAGCTCCCCACAACCTCCTGGCAGATCCCATGGCTCAGCCACGCTCCAGCCCAAGCTGCCGGCTGTGCCGGAGTGCACAGGCCAGGGAGCGCTGACAGCCTCAGCAAGCGTGCTGGGGGTTGCCCTTTTTCAGAATCAACTTTGGCAGTTTATTTGCATCTGACTCCATCCTGCTTTAAAATTGCGACTGCTCCGTGCTTCTTATTGATGACTTATTTTCAGTAAATGTAATTATTTTTCCTTCTTTTCTTTTCTTGTATGTCCACATCAACATTTTTTTTTTAAATTTGAATCCACAGAGAACTGCCGTGTACAAAAGATCTTACTGTTTCGACCAAAAACGGCTTAAATAAGGAAGCATTGCATCTTCCATGGAGTAAGGATTGATAGGTTCCCCCCCCCCCACCAAGGATGAATATTTAAGAAGACAAAAGAGGAAGATTTAGAGAAAACAGTACTGTTTTGAGCACGAGCAACAGTACTAGAGCTGGCATCATCAGCAGTGCTATGAGCATTCCCAGAGAAGCTGGAGAAAGAGCTCAGTTGTACACTTTGTTGGGGAGGATGGCCAGGGTCAAAGCTGGCTGCAGTGGGTTATCCGGATAGTATAGGCTGACAGCACATTTTAGAGCTTCAATTAAAGGTGGCCCACATTTTTCCATAGTTTCAAAATGTTTCATGAGAGCAGGTAAACTTTTGATATTCGTGAGGTGAAAAAATGTTGATTTTTCTTTTTTTCCCCACCTCATGCTTGACAAAACAATTTTGTTTTGACAGTGTTAAAATAAGAGGCTTTAAGACAATTGTTTACAAAACTCAAAAAAGTGATTTTGACAAAGCCATTTTCTTTCTGTGTGAAATTGTCATTTGGTTAAATGTTTGATATAAAGTTTCTAGAAAAGCTAGAGTTAAATGGGGATGTTTAATTCTCAGTAATTTTGCCTGATTTCCAGTATTTTTTGTGAGTTCTGATACTGCTTTTTTATCTTACCACTCCCTTCCTCTACCTGTTCATCCACAATAAGGTTGACTCCCAAAAACACATAGAGTTTAAATTTATTTTACAGGAAACACTGAAAATTTGGTATTTGTTTTGCCACTTTTGAGACAAAATATTTTGAAAACATTATCAACAGCAATGTTAGACACAGAAATTGTTTTTATTTTTATATTTTATTTTCTGACTGACAACAAAGCCAAATTTCAAAATCAGATTGGATTTTTTCATGAAATGTAAATGTTGAGGTCTGGTCTGCCTTAGGGTTTTTGGGTTTTTTCCCCCTATATTTCTGAAAGAAAAGGATTTAGCAATATAGTTATGAATGATTTCATTAGTGCTAAGCTGAAGTGAAAATAGTTTTTAATCTATAAGATAATCCAGATTTTTTTCAGGCTTGGAAGGGCGTAGAGGAAGGTGTGAATTTCAGTTTCCAGCTACATACAGTGTCAAATACAGAAATGCAGCTGATCCCCAGGCTGAACGATTTTACATGAATGAGGGAGAAGGAGGGGAGGACACCAAGTTTACACCACAGAAAGTGGAAATGGGGAAAATTTAAATACTATCCAGGCGGATGCTGATGTCCCAGGGAGTGCTCCCCTGGGTAGAGCAGAGCAGCTGGGGGGTTTTGTAGGTCTGATGGTGGTGCTCTCCCCCTGGAGTCACCTTGTCCATGGCAGGGTGGATCCATTTCTGGTCCGACTGTCAGAAGCCCGTGTGCCCCACTTGCAGCCTCACGCACAAGCACTTAGCGATTTCATTTTATGTGAAGTCCAGCTGTCCTCATTCTTTGAAGTACCTTCTCCAGCATTAACAGATGTTCACTATCACTTTGCTGCTGTAATCAGGGTGTCCTTGATCTTCATTACAATGCACTGAACCTCTGTGAGTGACTCCCTGTGTGTGTGTGTGTGTGTGTGTGTGTGTATTTTCTACCTGGTCCTCTGGAAGACCACCTGTAGTCCCTGAGCAGACTTGGGTGTCTGGTTGAACACCTCAGTCAAATGAGGCAGAACAGCAAGTGGATGTTCAAGCTCATAGTAAACAAACCCTAGACAAAATTAATTTTATTTGTAGAGCTGTTTGGAAAAGCCTGAGTGTCTCTATGGGTTTGTTCCATCTGATGTCTGGATTGCTGTACTTTTCATTTCTCACTGTTACATCATTTAAATTCCTCCTTTTTTTGTGATTTATTTTTAAGGAAGGATTGATATTTCTGGAGGTTGGTGAAGTGGCACAGATCAGCTTGTTTCCAAGACACCAGTTTCGGTCTGGTCTAGGTCACCAGAAACAGTCACGCCATTCAATGACTATTCAGTGTATTTAAAATGAGCAAATACTCTCATCCCATTTCCCAGTGGAAAACCATTTTATCAGAACTCCCTGGGAGCAAACTCTGCTCCGTAAGCTGCATCCATTGGCAATGGGAGCAGTGCCTGCCTACCAATACTGTTACCATCTCTACTGGTACTTTATTGGTAGCCTAATCACTTCTGCACCTCCAGGTGCCCTATTCCTCCCACAGCAGTAAGTCTTCCCAATAAATGAGAGATGTACCTCTTGGCTTTTGTTTGCCTTTTCACTGAGGCAGGTTGTGCTACTACCAAATAATGATAGATGTCCTGCTGCTGATAGTGATGGGGAGGGTAATGCTGTAGTGCAACCCTGATAATAAGAAAACTATGTATTTAATTTACTGTAGTTTATTACCTATTAAATTAATGTCCCATGCATGTGGAATATGCTAAGTTTGTCTGAGTTGCTTGGTAGGCAGGTTTTCCCGAATTCACCTCCTATATCATGTTAGTTTAAAATTGATAAAATGGACCTGCACTTTCTAATGTCAGTGGAAGCTGCCCTTGTCTTCCTTCATTATTTCAGTTCTCCATTGAACTCATTTCTATGGGGTACCTGCTGCAATAGGTGCTGGAAGATCTGTGGTGCCTCCAAGCTTAACTCCTGGCATAGTCTGAACCCTTTTCTGCATTAACTTGCTTTTTCTATGAAGATAGAGGCTCCTTCTAAATGTGCTGTTTTACATAGGATATAGGAAGAACTTTATGGTTTGTATGAGTGAATCTCTAAGTTTGTTAAAACCAATGAAAAATGCTTGCTAAATTGCAGTTCATCACTCTGTTCTGTGTGACACTAGCAGACCAGAGCAAATGCTTCAACTGCCTGTATTGTCAGATGGTTGGTGTTGGCTGTTATCAAGTAAATCTCATTATTGTGGTATATTGATGACTGTTACCTAATTCCTGCTATCAATTTGCTAAAGCAAATGGTGTCCTCCAAACTATTTAGCTGTTGCCCAAAGGAGCTGTGAAACTGGGACATCAGCAGCTCTTGCTTTACCTTAGCACAGGACTGGCATCGAGACAGAGGTACAGAGGAACATTGTACCTCTATGTAGGGCTCCTGTTTTTATTGTACCTCTAGGAAGGGAGGGTTTACCCATGCTCTTGTCCTTGAAAGGCCTTCTAGCCTGTGGCTGCCAGGACCTGGAAGGTTTGCAGGGATGCCACTTGCTTTCTAGATGCAGGGTAGGGCAAAGTATAGTGGGAAGAAATAGGGCAGCCTTGAAGCTACTGGACACAGATTTGGGGTTGTGTTTTCAACTCAGGCAATGCCAGTCTTGCTAATGCAACTTGTCAACAATAGGAAAAGAAGGGACAGAACTAGAGAAGACACGACTTTTTGAATGTGTCCTTTGCCCTTTACTAAGAAGGCAAACCCACCCTGGCAAAGAGGATTTAGATACTCAGTGTGCTGTGCCCTGGGGTGACTGCGCCTGTGACCCAAGGCACATGCTAAAACAAGGCATCACCCACAGCAGTGAACAGGGGATGGTTGTCCCGTCTGGAAGCCTGGCTAGGCTGATGCTACCCTTTTTGACTCATTTTGGTCTGGAATGAAGCTCTGTCTCAAGACAGTTGTTAAGAGAAGTCTGTCTAGTTGCTAAGGTTTTCATAAAATTTATTTAGAGATTAGTTATACATGGAAGACTCCATCTAACGTCAGAGTTCTATAGCTATGAGGTTACCCTTAGGTTTGTGGCCTGAGTAGGTATGGTTGTTGTCTCCTTTTGAGACTTTCCTTCCCCCTTCTAAAAATCTTGCCATCTTTTCTGTGTAGAATTCAGAAATATTTTCTGAGACAGGAGCATGCGAATGAAAGAAACTTCAGGGCAAAAAATGAGGGGGACAATGGGATCAAGCAATAAAACTCTAATGAACACCAAGCTAATAGATCCTTAAAATCGATATTCATTGACTGAGAGATCAGAACTACTAATCGTATGGTTATTGCCTGGCGACTGTATAGCTTTACACTTCGGGGTTGGAGCAGGACATGCCCTGAGTTTTTGGGGACCTGGTTTACTTTCATTTGCCATTTTAACTCTGCAGCTGCTGATTCTGCATGCATCTTGCAAGCAGTACCAAATGCTCCCATGTTTAGTTACTGGTCAGAGTACAAAAATGATGGCTGGTTTGGGTCTAGGGCAGGGTTTTTCACCTGAGTCAGATTTTCATTTTTTGTGCTCTCTGTAGAGCAGGACCTAATTCCATCCAGTGTCTGCACAGGGAACTTCTTTAATTCTTTTTCTCTCTTAGGACTTGTTATAGTTAGGAGGTTTAGTCCTTTTGCTATGTGATTTTAAGTTTGTTGCTGGGTGGTTTGTGACCAACAGCAGGCGGAGATGTTGGAGAACCCCTTGTAATAGCTATATAGACAATAGCTGATGGAATAGGTGGCTGTATTTGACAATCTCCACTATACTTTCTGGACTGAAGTTAGTCACACCCTTATAAGGCTTTTATCTGTAAAGCACTGATATGTACTTTCAATCTTAATTTTCAATTTATTTATCATACATACATACATATGTATGTATGATGTCTTGAAGAATTTAAGGTGCTTTACTTGTTGATCAGGCATCACCGATTTTCTTGTACCAAGGAATCACCCCTAAAATAAAATGTAGCTTTTAAAATACTGCCTCTAGGGATTAATTATTCTGTTTTAATGCATGATTTGTGTTGAAGTCAGTAGGAATTGCTATCATAGAACAATGAAAACCAAACCCATGGAGCCTGAAGCAGGAAAATGGTTTGTCCTATGCAAGATGTCAGTCAGAAGGGCTGTTCTTGCCTTATTTCATGGTGATCAAAATAAAAATGCTATTTAGATTCGATGTGGGCCACAAAAAATTATTAATTGCTCAAGTGCAAGCCCAACTTCTCCTGACTGCTGAGTTTGGCACAGTATCAGTTCCCTGGGTACACTGAGCTCTTAGGGTGCCAGTGAAGTGGAAGGGGAATTTGGTCCTTGCACATTACTGCTCTAGACCATCACATTTGTGACATGCAGCTGTGAGAGAAACAGAGACCCAGCTTTTAAAACTCTGGGGCAGTGATCTCTTTGAGATGCAAGGTTTGTCCTGTGTAACACAGCAACATAACCTCAACAGTTGATTTAGAGGGTTCCTACATATTAATGTAGGTGTGTGTTTGTGGAGGGTGAATTTCAAAGTGAGCAGCCTGGCCTGGTAAAGGTAAAGAGAAGCCTTTGGTAGGCTGGAGTCTGCTCTGGTAGTACGGTGCCAGGAAAGCAGTTATTCACTCTTTAAATAAAATTTCACATAAGAATATGCCTTGTGGAGTCAGATCTGTAATAGTGACAAGGAGCTACGGGGTGTTCTCACGCAGTGGTAAGAAGCCACTGTTTGGGGCTGGAAATTTAGGCTCATCTGAAGTAGACCATTGTATCAGTTCATGCTACAACAATCTTTTACACAGTTGTTAGTTATTATTATTATTATTTTCCAGATTGAATTAGATGCTGTACAAGCACAGAACATAAAGATGGGCCCTGCCCAGAAAAAACTTAATGGATGTGACTGCTTAAGCTATTTTTTTTTTATTATTTGAAAATAAATACATAACAGCTGCTGCCATTGCAGGGGAAGGAATGAGCCCATGAAATATCTGGCTTATATAAAAGTTAACAGTTCTTTTAAGTTAGAGTCAAGTGATGGAGTGGGTGTGAAGGGGTGGGAAAGTACTCAAATTGCCCACAGCCCTGGACTAACTGGGTTTTCCTGCTAATCAGATCAGCAGTGAAACTGTTAACAATGTTGACATTCACATTGTCACCATTAAGCTGCAGCCTAAACACTCCCTTTTGATTAAAGGCAGCATCTTAAATCTCTCCTCACTATTGTTGGAGTATTCCAGCAGCTTGAGCCAGCAGTCTGTCCTTACATCCCTTCTTGGAAGGCTTCTCTCCTAACCAGAAAACTAAGAAACTTCACTGTCACTGAAAATAGCTGAGAACTTGCTTTCCTTTGTATGGGGCAGGGCACATCTTGCCAGCTGTAACTGCAATATTTTTTCCCTCTATTGAGAGGATGTGGCTGCCTTTTCTGTGACTTGGCTGCACACAAGGGCAATGACAGACAGAGGTTAGCTGACTTTTGCCCACAGTTCAAACGTGGGTTTGAAATTACAGGTGCAAGTTTTGTGGTTATAAATTACAGTTTCAAAAAGGGGAGGTGGCCCTGGAATAAACTGTGCCATCCGCTTTAGCAGTGGGAAACTGAACATGTATGAGGGAGGTTGCTGGAGAAAAGTTAGCATCTTGTAACCACCTGTCCCACTGCAGTGGGATCCTTGGGGATAATTAAAGACAAATACATGTTCAAACGAAAGGCAGGGCTTCTCCTTCTCAACTCCTTCATCTTCATTTAATCACAATCAGACAATGTGTTTTTGCAGGGGGTTTTGTTTCCTTTAGTAATGTGTAGGGAAGTGAATTTGCCCCAGTGTGTGAAGCAAAGCCCAGTTAAATTCAAATCCATGCTCTGGAACACCCATCCAGAAGAGGATTTGAATGGAAACACTGGCATAGCCTGACCTGCAGTGGCAATGCCGGGCCTCATCCACATAATCGCAGGATGATGGGAAGCTGGAGCACAGCCCTGGGCGGGGTGCAGCACTGGTAGGTTTTATAGGGTGCCACGTGTATTGGAAACGTGGTCATAAATGTGCATAAAAATTATCATCTTCAACTTACTTAATAAAATGAGTCAGAGTAAATAGGGAAATATAAAAACACATTCTCTGCTTGTTTTATTGAATAGGGGTTTGGCTCTAGAGCTATGGTCATTCTTTTTGTGGAAGGGTTTTTTTTCCCCTTTTTCCCAGGATATGTGTGTGAGAGTGAGGATATGTTAAAAAAAAAAAAAGAAAAATGAAAAAACCTCAATCCATTTATATCCTTCCTAAACAGCTTAACTGTAATGCTTTGTGCCATACCCAGTCTCTGTCTTCACTGGGCATGTTTGTAAATGTTTTTTCCCCTTTTGTAAGCTAACTTTCCTGCTCAGGACAGCCAGAAGCCTCCCACCAGGCTGCTCACTGCAGGGCAACTTCTAGAAGACAACGGGTGCAGGAGGATGCAGGTCACATCTACTCACAAAACCCTGTGGGCACACATGGGTTTGGATACTTGGCAATGCTGGAGCCTGTTTCTCTCTCCCCCTAGTGCTGTGATAAATGAGTACCAGGGGAAAAGAAAATAAACCTAGTTAAAAAAAGTTTGAGTGGAGAAAGTTAGAAAATCTTCATAACAACCTGCTTAGATCCATCCACCTCACAGTATTTTGATCGGTTGTGTGGAGGTGTCTTGGGCCTTTTGGCTGCTAATAGTAGTCCCCAGAAGTTGTAAAGGAATGTTTTATGTACAGCAGTGCTCTGTGCTAGGGAAATGACGAGGGCCAAGTCCTGTCCTCTGCAATTCCATGGTAGGTGGTGAGGGCTTTTCTTGGGCCAGGTACTGGAGCCCTGGCGCTGTGACTGTGTACGATCCCTGTGCTAGTTGTGTCCTCCTTTGCTCCTTGAAGTACAAAATAACACCTTCTTGTAAAGGAAAAAAGGGGGAAATACTTTTTTCTCATTTGTTCCAAAAGTAATGTGGTCCCAGTAGTGTCCTGAGGAGGTTTGTCTCTCTATATGCCATTCCAGCCTTCTGTGGCATGACAGATGCAAAAGGTCCTTTCATGTTTACCATGGTGGCATGACAACAATGTGTGTCCCTGATTATCAGCAGTGTGTCACTCCCAAGGTTATGGAGTGCAAATGGTTCTGTAGCCATAAAAAATTAATCTCTATGTTCTCTGGTTTGTCAGTCTGTACATAATTTGCGGCATTGCATTTCGGTTAGGCTGGTGAAAATTAAGAATAATCCAACTGGGTTTATAATTGCTCAGTCTGGTATAACATTTAGCAAAACACAGTGGCTGCCTCCCCCTCTCTGTACTTATATATTTATTTATATGTATATATAAAAATAGATGTCTGTATAAATGTGTGTGTATGTGTGTATATATATGTGCAATGAAAATGCTCCATACGCCAAAACACTTTTTTTCAGAGATGGAAAGATACCAAGTGGATCATACTGGACAGGCAGTAACCATGGTGGGGGGAGGAGGGGAAGGGAGGAGAGGTTTATTATAAGCAGTGTGGACTGAAGGGGGAGATAAATAAGGTTTTTTTCTGTCTACATTCCAATTTTTGTATGTGTGCTTGCACCATTTTATTTAGAGTATACTGTCATGGTAGAAATAAAAGCAAAGTTCATTTACTCAGAGGAAATGAAATAAACCCATGAAGACTTAAACTAGCACAATGTAAAACATGCTGGCAGCATTGACCTCCTCCTGCTTTACCTTGACAAAAAAAAAAAAAATAAAAAGGTAATGTTTCTGGAAGACAACTAGTGCTGTGACCTGCACTAATTAATCTGCCCATCAGATCTGATTAAGCACTTTCAAATCTGGCAAATTGCCACTTTTCTTGAGACACAAATGTAAATAAATATGAAGATGGTAAATCACAGCGCTCCAGTGATACCTCTGTCAGCAGCCCCGAGCAAAGAGCAGCAAATACTGAGACTCTGAACAGTCCATGCCCGATAATAAAAATGTTTTTCCTGCATGGGGGCGAAGCAGAGCACATCGCCATCTGCTCAGACCTCCTGATGTTGGGCAGCTCATGCGTCTGCTGAAAGGCTCTCTCTCCTGGATACAGCCCCAGTCCAGCAACAGGCTCTGGGCAGGGCAGGGCAGCACAGCCCCGCTGTGGGCTCTCCCTCGTGTGTTAGAGTGCAGGTTTGAGACAGGATTCACACCCAGAGGTTGGCTGCTGCTGGGAGAGCAATGAGATGCAAAGCCACCCAAAGGGACTGTGCTTCCACTGGGAGGGGACTTGCAGGTGTTTTGCAGAGCTACTCGTGCAGCTCTCTCAGTTCCTTCACACCATTAGGTGAACGTGGACAAACCCCTGCAAGGGCACCACAGAGCACTGTCCCCACACTCATGGCAGCCGTGCTCCTGCTTCCCTGCTTCGGCCTGGCCTGGCCCTGCCTCAAACGGGAGCTGGAGCTGCACTTTAGAATACAGTGCCTACGATGGCACTAGTGTAATCTCTTGGTTTGCAACCTTCTCCATGCTTTGAGACCATCTGGTGTGACAGAGACTTCTAAATAGCGTGTATTGAAATTGATGAAATGCTTTGATTTGATCCTTTGGTCTGAACCATAGAATTATTTCTATTGATTGTTTGCCTCAGTGTACCATTAAGCATTTAAGTGTTTGAATGTCTTTGTTGCAAATGACTGAAGTCATTCCAGGTAAGGTGATGTTATCTTCAGTTACTCACGATGTACTGCAGGTGTGGATTGATTAGTCCCACCTACTCTGCTTGTGTACATACAATAAAAAAGTATAGATAAAAGTGGGGTCTAACTGTTCGGGAGCTCTGACCATGCCTATAAAGCAGCGAAGTCCTAAAATGTTATAAATATCAGCCTTACTTGAGATCACTTTGTTACAGACAGTTAATTATAACAAAGGGCTTTAAAGTATGTAAAAAAAGGAGGTTAATGGAAGTGAAGGAGAGAGGGAAGTATGTCAAAGGCCCTCTTTCGGAGTGTTTAGATTTCTGAAAGCTTCCAGTATGTGAGCTGTAAGATGTCTGTAAGTAACACCAAGCCCCATAGCCCCTGGCACAGCTGATGCAGTGAAAGCTGTCTGGTTCATCCATGGGTGGTGGTTTTCCCTGTTTCACATGGACTTTGAAAGGAAAGGTGAGCTGGAGATGTTGAGGAGTGGTGGTTTCAGCCTCAGAGAGGCTAGTATTGAAATCTAAGCTCTTTTAAGGCATTTAGGTCATAGTTTTCTGAGATTTGAGTGAAACAGTTTGAGGGTGGTTTAAATAAAGATCTCATATCTTCATGTACCTGAGAAACGGCCTGGTTTTCAGAGGTGCTGAACCCACACTTGACGAGTGATTGATTGATTTCTTTACAGAAATCCTTTTCTTTGTGTAACTGCCTCTAAAGTTTAATCCTGGGTTGTAGGTGGTGCGAAAACCTTCTTTTTAGGAAAAGAAAAGGGGTTTTTTTTTCTTCCTCTGTATTACACAATAGCTCTGAAATTACTTTGAGAGAGAGAAAAGTGATTTACAGTTTTAAAAGACTATCCAAAGGATGGAGTACTTTTCCCTGCTGTGATATCTACATGGAGCTTTGCTGGAACAGAAGTAGGGGTTGACCCACAGCTTGCAGGGGGGCTCCCTGTGGTCAGCAGGACTCTGCTTTTCCTTGTGCGTGGCCAGGCTTGCAGGTCTGTATATTTCTCTTCCCCCAAAACAGGTTTGTCCTCCTGTAGAGAGGAGTCTGATTGCTGGGCACCTTGCTGCCATCGCATGGTCCCCTTTGCAGGCAGTCTGTGCCTGTTACTGCTCGCTTACTCCTGTGTTTTCTACATCCCTGTCACAGGAGGTCACACGACCTGTGCTTTCTTTCACTGTTCCCCTTGAGCCAACAGCTGAAAACTAAAACAGGGCAGTGCTGAAATAGGGAGATTTAAGAAGCTTGCAGCAAATGTAGCTGGGTGAGTTTTCCGAGTCTGCTGCAGCAATTTACCTGCATGTCTGGTTCAAGGTAACGCAGCCCCTTGGCTGTCTTAAGGGAGCAAGCGCAGACACAGGCCACTGGAAGGAGGGAGGGGCAATGTGTGCCAGAGTAGAAGTGAGTGGTTAGGGGGTGAAAGGGGCCTTCCTCAGAGGTGAGGCTGCATTGGGAAATGGGCTCCTGAGCCTCCCTGTGTGTTTGCCATGATCTGTACCCTGTGTGACTGGCAGCTGCAGACCGAATGATGTGCACAGTCACAGACAATGCACACACCTGGCAGAAAGCAATTCATTTGTGGAAGCAAGTCAGTTGTGCTGATCCGCTTGGGGATGTACAGGTCTGGATGAATGCTCAACTGTGAATCTTCTCCTAGACATTGCTCTCTCACCAGCTGGCTCCTGGGTTTCCAGTTCAGAGCACACAGGGGCTTCCCATACAGGGGCTTCCCATATCTGTGCCATGGCAGTGGAAGGGCTGTCAGCCTGGCAGGGTGTGTGGTTCAGCTTTGATTAATATGGTACAGAGCCCTGAGGCTTGAGAACAGCACAGCATGAGGGATTTTAGAGAAGTTACAAGCTCTGTCTTTGGGTCTTCTTTCTCAGCCAAGGCAAGTACAGCATGTTGGAGCCATAAAATAATATTAGTTCAAGGCCTTATGTTCCTAGGCTGAGTCTGATCCAAAAAAGTAGAAAAGGCCTCTTCTACCTTTCAAACTACTCCGTGTTTTGAAAATGCTCCTGTTCTGCATTGTATTCTGTGTGGGAGATGACTTGAAGTGCACTGAACCAATGACCTGTGAACTTCCATGCCTGGCAAGTCTTTCGTTTGATGATCGTCTGTTTTCTTGAGTCATCACAAAAGGATTCCTTGGCTAGTGTACCTCGTCCTCCCATAACTTCACAATGCTCTGAGCAAATAATCTTTTCTTAAATGCAAGCAAACTGTAGTATCTTACACAGTAGAGAGATGTTTGTTGATCCATTGATTCATGGTGAAAGCAAGCCTTGAATACATCACACATCCTCTGCATAAAATATGTTATGGAATGCAGTCTGAGGCAAAATATATTATAATCCATTAGTCTTGTAAGAATAATAATAATAAAAAAAATCCACACCAGTCTCAGCCAAACCACATAAAACTGACACCTCGTGTTTCATAAATGAATTAAGCATAGTAAAACAATTGTCCTTGGCTGTAGGTCTGTGTTCTTATGTGGCAGTGCCTTCTGCACAATTATTTCATCATAAAGGTGTTTACTAACATTATTATTCTTCCAACAGTTTTTAATAACATTCTTTGGGGAACAGTTAAGAGTCTTAAGAGTCTTAAATTACTAGCTTTTTTCAGACACATACGTATTGGCACTTGTGTTTATGAATGCATGTTGTCATTTCTTTTTGTTTGAAATGTGGATTAGTAGATTACGTGAGACTCAAAAGAGAATAAGTATGGTCTTAGCCTCTAAAGTTGATAGTAAATGAAAATCTATTTTCATGAACATCTACAGTGTTTTTGAAGTTGGGTTTTTTTTAATGAAAGTTAAAAATGAATCGGTTCCCTTTCTGTTCACCCTGTTTGTTTTTAAATGTTATCAATATGTTTGAGAATTTTCTGTATCTTCTCCCAGTTTAACAAGTACTACTACAATGACAGCTTAAATAGGATTTTTGATTTATGAAAGGATACATTTATTTTCCCCATGAAACCCACATTTTGGTGAAGTTCATTACCATTTTCTGTGAAAGCTTTTTCCCCCCATTGGTTGTATTTAGTCAAAGAAAAAAAAATCCATAAATATTAAGAGTTCCACAGATTTCAAGAAGAGGGATGGAAAAAAGCTAGTAGGAACAGAGACCTCTTAATCTCTTCCTTCCAGATCTTAAGTGTTCCGTAAATGCTAACACACCTGGAAAAGGGGAGGACAGGTGCTCTGCCACTTGGTTAACTTCAGCCTGGTACCTGTAAACTTTTGTACAGCTACCTCAGTGAGAAATGCTCCTGCTCCTCTCTCCATGGAGGCTGCTTGTTCAGGCTGGCATTCTGCAGCACTGTCATCTCTGTGAGTCATGCCAGTCTATGTGCAGCATCATTTATTGCACCTACTCTTTCCTGAACATAGTTCTTCCAGAGATACAGAGAGCACCAGCTTGGCTTCAGTGGTGACAAACTTGAAGCTCTTGTTGGCTCTTGAGAATGAATTGACCTTAACATGTATTTTCTATCTCTTTCTTTGCCTTTTCTACTTCTCCTTTTATACCATTTTCACAAAATTCTCATAAATTCAAATTTATATTGTGGAAAAATTGTTACCAAGAAAAAAAACCCAGACTCAGTGCCAGTGATATGAAAGTCAAAATCATGTTTATGAATCAGCCAAAATATTACAAGTGGGTATAAATTTTACTTTGTGTGGCACAAAAAGCCGTAATAAAGATCAGTTATCAATTTCAAAGTTTCAGCTTATTATTTACATGAGTCATGTACTTAATGGTGGAAAAGAGAGCAAAAATTGTGAAAGTTTTTTTCTCTCTCTAAATATGCATGTTTTTCTTGGACTAAAACAACAACAAAAAACTTTAGAGGTTCAAGAAATAAAGAGCAGGAGATAAACTCTCTTCTCGTTTGCACCTGCCAAGCCACACAGAAGTCAGCAAGCTGGTATGGGTGTAAACCCAGAGACAATGTCAATCTTTGCCTTTTCTGCTGTACAGCTCACATGTACTGCTCGAGAGGAGGACTGAGGATCTCAAGCCACAAAAGTCTGCATCGGTTTTCTAGGTCTGGATGCTCTGGCCTGTCAGACTGGGTGAGCACTTGACAGCTTCGAGTTTGACAAGAGAGAGTCCCAGAATACTTTGGAACTCATAGAAGGACTTTAATGGCTAAATATTAATTTTGAGTCTAAGGTGATCTGCTTGTGTAAAATTCAGCTGTATCTATGTTTAGATAGCCATTTCTGTTTTGTTGGCCTCTTCTAAAATTTGAGTTTGCTTGCCAGTTTTGGATCTGGTTGGTAGATCAGACTCTAGCTGCCCTCCAAAATACGTGATCACATGCCTCTGGCTTCTCGAAATCAAGTAGTTTGTCTTTCTAAGAGGAAAAACCTTCTTCCACTGAGATGCACATGCAAATGAAAGCTGGAGTTCATGCATGGCTACAGACATAATTTGATATTGAGTTTGGTTGGTTCATAGTACAGGTCTATGACGGATTTGAAGAACGAAGGGTGCAATACTCAGATATTTGACTCTGAAGCTCAGCAGATATGGAGATTTTAAGGCAAAATCTCTTCTACTACTTCTTCTCTAGATGTTATCTTTTTCAGAAATCATAGGAGGAAAAACAATTGGTACACTTCACTACCTACAAATTCCCTTCTTTGTCTGAAGAAGGTTTGTGGTGTCCAGTCAGTCTCCTATGGTGCTTGGCCTTGAAAATATGTAGCAACTGGAAGTCTTCTGTAGTGGTTTCTGGAAAACTTTTCAATATGACATTTCAGTTCCTTAAAGTGAAGGTAAGAGAGCACTTTTTTTAATGATTCAGTCATGCAACTCCCAAGTGATATTAATGTTGGGTGAAAATAGAAATGGAGGCAGAGAAGTGGTTTTTGTTAAGCGTATTGGTAGGAAGAACTGCCGTATGCCCATGCCCATACCCAGGGCTTGTTCCCATGCAGAGGGGACTCTCCTTATCTCAGAAAAATAACTGTGTGATAAGTGGGAACATGTGAGCTTCTATTTGGTGGGACATAAATGCTGTCTGAGAGAGTTAGTGGACTGGGTTGAACTGCTTGGCATGTATTATTCACTGCAGTCTAACTTTGAGTTTTGGCACCACAGTACAGTAGCAGCTTTTACATAGTGAACAAGAGAAAAGGTGTGTCTGAATTTTTCCATGAACAGTCAAAAGCCTTTGTGTCTGAAACTCACACAGAGATACTAATTCAGAAGAACTTTGGCATTGATTAAACAGGTCACATCTGATGTATTATGCATAAATAAGCCTAAAAAGTGCTAGTCTTCAAAAATAAAGCAAATACAATGAGGTAACATACGTTTCTTTCTGAATACCAGCATTCACTCGGACTCAACAAAGAGTAATTAATACAATTTTAAAAGATAGGCTATATAATTCCATGAATATTTAAGGCTAGGATGAAATAATATCCTATATTGGTCTTAAACCACAATGAATAATATGATTATTTTTACTTTGCAAGAGGTCACAACAAATGTTTGAGATTTAAGCTGCCATAGCTACAAATTTAGCAGAAAGTAGGCATTTAATGATAGATTTCATTGCTGTGGTTTAGGTTTTATTTTGAATGTTTGTTTTGTCTTAAAAACACTAATGCTAAAATGTTGTCTCAAATCTTTATTTTCAAATTACTTATTATATCGCCATAAATTACAGGGTGCAGTAAAAGCCAGATTTAAAAGGAGGCATACTTTACTTTCTCATGTTGCTAAAAATAGTGCAATGCTTATGAAACACGAATCATCATTAAAAAATTCTTTTTATACAGCTGAAGTTGCTAGTACTGCACTAGCGGCTTTCCTCCTAGTGGCACAAGGACTGCTCCAAATTTAGGTCTGTAATGGTAGAGGTTAACTTTAGGAAGTCCGAGTAAAACTGTAATCTATAATTCTACCACAATTACAATGTTTTCTCTCAAATGATAGTGAAGTCCCTGGGGTGAATGCTAGCAAATACCTTGTAAAGATGTTCTTCTGGCTTTTATTGTTTTGATGCTTTTGCAATTTCAGCACATGTTGCTGGATTTGTCAGGAGACCTGGGCTGTGCCCCAGGACTGTTCAGAGGCTGTGGGCTGCAGTCGGCTCTCAGCACTCAGCCAGACGCAAAGGGTGGAGCACGTAGTCGATAGCGAAGAGATGCATATGCCACGTTGACAAGATGATGGGTAAACAAAGCCTAAGGGACACTTGTTAAACTCAACATAGCCAAAAATTAGTCTTTTTCATGATATTTTTAGAAGGCTTCAGCCTAGGGAAAACGTTCACCTGTGTGACCTGAGGAAAAGTCTAAAGAACTGGTTTCTATTTAGCCATCAAAAAAACCATATGTGCATCTTTTTCAGATGCCCTCATCAGTTCTTTCCTTCCAGGCATATTTTTGGAAGACTCGCACGTCTCCCTCTGTGAATCACAGTATCCTGCTGGCTTGTCAGAATGAGGTGGGACCAACACGTGTCAACCCTGAACCTAAATCGTATCTAATAGGTGTGACGTGAGGGCTGCCAGTGCTCCTTCGCCAGGCCGCTGAGGAGCTCTGCATTGCTGCTGCTGCTGCTCGCTCCCTCAGCTCACGGCACGGTCTCTGTGAGGGGCGAACCTGAAGGATGTCGCCATTATAACATTGCCTCTGCCTGGAAGTGAAAAGAGCTGGGTGCCCGCCAGCATTTGGACAAAGCTCTGGTGTGAGCGGGCTGACTGGAGAAGCAGGGGTGTGTAGGTAGCAATCCGGTTGGGAAGCAGTAGGGCGGGGGCACTGTCAGCCATCGGGGCTTGGCCCGGACAATACAAAGGCTCAGGATCAGGGGTGTTGCAGGCCTGTGAAGGCTCCCCAGGCAGCACGGGGCAGTGACCGCCTGTCTGGGTAGAGCTGCAGAGGGACCCAGCGTGGGGCCACCTGCCTGTGCTGGGGTGCAGAGGAACAGCTCTGGTGAAATGGGATTTCTGAGCAGGCATTTAATAATGAGTTCATGCAAGCATACCCAAAATAAATGAAAATGTAGTGGAAATCTTTCTTAGCTAACTTCACCAAAGCTTTTGGCCTAACGTGCTGCAGGCATTAGCACAGCAAGTAGGTGGCCTGTGCTGCTGCCCATACTCTGTCAGGAAGACAAAGAATCTGGGAGAAGCATCAATCTGTTTCTCTTCACAGGGCTGTCTCTTCCCCCCTTTGTCAGTCAAAGGTGTCAATGTCTCTCCCCTCTATCCTCCCCCCTCCTTGAGTTGAGTAGTGTCAGTCATTCCTGTTTTTTTCTTTTTATTAATGATTTTGCAAGGCTATGTCATTACTGTGCTATACATTTTTATACAGATGGCACGACTGTGCATTTTAATGGCAAATCTGTTTCTCACATAACGCCTGAACTGCAAAAAGACTTTGACAGACTGGTTCAAGGAAAACAAACTGGTTTTAAATGTAGCAAAAACTAAAACAATGCCTTTTGGCTCTCCTAATCATCTGAACTCAAAGGATGATTTTATTTGAAAGTCAGAAATCTTAAGGAGTGGACCAAACTTGTGTGTTGAAAGAAAGCCAGAGGAAAAAGAGGTTCATCATTCATGGGCTGAATGCTTTGTTTAGCAAGACAGAGAGAATTCATCCTTGATCCTCAACCTAACTGTGTTTGACCAGAACTAAATTTGGCCTCTAACTCTGGAGACTTCTGGATTCTGCAAGGTTTTGAATTTCAAGAACTGAGGTATTAAGATTATAAGTGTGAAAAGTAGAATGCTGGGGGGTAAAAAAGCAGAGAGTGAAAAATATGTGTATGTTAAATACCACTAAAAACAAAGAGCAGAACACATATTTGTCCTTTTTTGGATAAGCCTATTTCTTCTTCGATCATCTTCTTTGCATTTTATGTTATTTTAGGCCTGTGTAAGTACAAACAGTTCTCATTGGTCCTATCATGACTGTTCTCTGAAGTAACAGTTTCTGTTTTTATCTCTATCCATGTATATGCTTAATATCTTACCTTGAAGTTGCTATCTGGATACAGTTCACAGTAGCCGTAATCCTTCACTGGTTTCTGTGCTGTGTAGTTAATGGTCTCTCTTTGCTCTGCTCCAATGCATTCATTTACATGAACTGGCTCAGTAGAAAGGTGTGCTGCTGTATTACCGCTCGTGCATGCCTGAATTTTCACATCCTAGATACCGTTATTTCCCAGACTTGAAGGACTTGACAGTTCATTGCTTCGACACTTTTATTCATAGTGAATAAAGCTCGGTGGCTCTACTGGAAAGGATGACCAATAGAAAACGGAGACAGAATTCATTCTTATTAGCACTGCAAACTCAAACATTTTATGAGGGCCTCAAAGAGCAGAAAATTTTCTCATATTATTGGTTGTGTTCCTGTGTATGTTAACTACAGTGAAACATAAGAATAGTAATTTTTGGAAGTTTATGAATATTAGCTTCAACAACATTTGAGGAGCTAGTAAAAAATGAGTATAGGATGGAAAGCATAGACAGACCTAGCAGCTGTTATTGACATGTTAGACTCTTAAAGCAACCCAAAAGTCCCTCTGTAGGTAAGAAGGATCATTCAGTGCTAATGATGCTCTGAGATACTGGAAAGACAGAATCATGAACAAGTATTCCCCAAATTTTCAATAGAAATCAGGATTTTCTGCTGTACTTCTTCATTTGCTGGAGAGACACATCAGTGTTCAGATTTGGCTCCCAGGATGTTGTCCTTTTTTGTAGCCTGGCTGTAAACATCTGGGTTTTGGTAGACCAGTGCTTCAAAAACATTGCAAAAATTGAGGATGGGGAAAAGCACTTGTTGGAGTGTGTACTCCCTCTTTCTCCTTCCAGGCTTAACATTGAACTAGCGTCAGACTGAAATCATGTGGTTGATGACCACAGCTGCCTTTTATATCCACTTCTGCAGCATGTGTAGGACTACAAACATAAATTATTGGAGAGTTGTTTCAAGAACAACAGTGTATATAATTAAAAAAGCATCATTTACAGCATTCTTTCATGACAAAGTATTATGTCACTTTTATTTCATCATAAATAAAAGGGGCATTGGATAAATTCTTGGCATGATGAGAAAGCTGCCAAACATGAATATGGCTTGAATTTATCACAAATAATTTAAAAAAATTTTTTTTAATTTATCGTGCTGTATTTGTGTGGTGTAAGTAGCTTCACTCCCCACCCTAAAACTGTGGCAGGTGAAAACCATTGCACTGAGACATCACAATCCTAATTTTTTAAGAAAGTATCTCACTTTTTTTCCCCTGAAATATTTTTCCTTCATGAAGACTGTTCTCCAGTACTGTTACTTGTTTTTTTTCTAATTTGGCTGCTCCTTCAGGCTTCCAGTACTGTTAGTTAACAGCTTGTTAACTTGTACAAGGTCATGGGTAGACATAAACACAGGTAAGCTTTTTAAAGCCATCCTTAATGACTTTTAGTGATAGAGTTACAGGACTGTAAGGGTTTACCTAGTATCTTGCTTTCTTTTGAAATTTTCACTCCTTATTTCATCGCTCTTGTGAACATGCTTGTCCAGAGGCTTATCCTTGTAGTTGATGTAAAAAGATGTGCACAGTTTGAGCCGGGGCAGGATGTTAACTAATGACTGCCAAAGGGAGGGAGATGCAGAGTGTCTGCGGGGGCAGGGGTCAACTGGATAACAGCCACTGATTCTGAAAGGGGCTGAGAGAAGGTGGTGAGCAAAGCTGATTTGTAGTGGGTGTTTGAACAGGACTGCTTGGTATTAAAATAGTTTAGTGTAGGAACCGGAAAATTTGCAAGGGCTTCTGTCTTTATGGATCAAGACAGTAAACGACTCTAATCCATCCACTACCTTTGCCCAGAAGGTAATGGCATTTGAGGTATCAGAATTTATTAACTACCTATTCACTGTTTCTCCAGCAGGTAAGCTCTTTCTCAGTAAAATGTCCCTGAGCACATAGGTTGTGATTATTTGATTATGTGTCCTACACATTTTATTGAGACTGTGGCTTGCTAGTTGTTTCTCAGTGGAAGTGTATGTAGTTTTGCTTGCTGTTGGAATGTCACGAGTCACCTGCTATTGGAGATAAAGATACGACTTCATTTCAACAATAAATTTCTTTGGTCAAATACCTGTGAAAGTGTCCAGTTCAAAGGGAATGATAGTGAGACTTGTTGCAACTCTCTCTTGAGAACTGTCCATCAGTCTGCTTGAGCACCTATCCTGGGTGTAGCATGGCTCCTTTCTAAACCAAATCCTGGATTTTATCCTTGTACAAACCAGATGTAGGGCACTGGCGCAATAATGAGTACTGACCCTGGGGTGCAGTCAAATTTAGCCAGGAGCTCAGCTCCTGGCTGAATGTGGTCAATGCTGCTCCCCACAAATGTGGCAATCAGACCCTCCTGCAGAAGGGAAATCCCTTCTGTGGAGGAGATCCACATTTTGGTCATGGAATTCATTCCTGGAGTAACACTCATTGGATATTCTACTTCCTATGCCAAACAGCAGCAAAGCTGTTATTCACAAGATAAGATATGTTTCCCCTTTTTATTAACAGTGCATTAGGAGAACTAATTAGCAGCACCTTAGAGATTTCCCTTTTGGGAATCCAGGCTATAAATATCTTCACTGCTCAGCAAGGATCTCTGCAGAGTGGGACTGTAGAGGAGATGCTACAGCTTGTTAAACAATGCAGCCTCTAAGTGGGTGTCGCTGTAAGATTAAGGGAACCTATAAAGCCACTTCACTGGAAAGTGGTTGTAATTTTTCATCAAAACATTTTTTAATTGAAAAAAATGGCTTTGATTTGCTGGAAAAAATTATGTGGCTAGCTTCTGCTTTGGTTTAATTTTTCTTTTCTCCTTCTGTTAGAAAAACAAAGTAATTTCACTTTTATCAGCAGAAAAAAAGCAAAGGGATTGGAAGGATGTGGATAGGAAGAGAATAATGATCTTTGCACTGTTTGGCTTCAGAAATGGACCCCTACATTTCCATTTGTTTAGTAAAGATGCACGTAAGAAATTACAAAGCCTTAGGGAGTGCGTGTGTGATTTTGGGGAGTTTCACAGTGACTGACTTCAAACATTTCTTAAGAGGCTGAAGGAAATCAGAGAACTTCCTCAAAGGACATTTGCTCTGATTTAGGCACTTTGCATTTCCATCCAGTGGATCCCAGCCTTTCTCATTGCCTGAAGGTGCAGCCTGGGCAGACTGGTGCCTAATTTCTATTTGGGCAGCACAAATATTGCCAAATGTTCATTTTGCTCATTTCATGTGCCTTTGTATGACTGTTAGTAAAGCTTGAGGAATTTTTAACCAAGGTTATGTCTTAGTTGTATTGGTAGAAACATGCCTAGAGATAACTTTTGATCTTGACCGTTAATAAATAATAAGATGAGAGAAATTAATAACAAGCTTGACAGTCCTGAGGAGGTGATGTCCATAAAATTATGACTGGCACTGGGAGGGTGAATCTGGACTGTTTGTGCATTGGGTTTTTATTTCTGTTTTAAGGGCTGGAGGGCATCATATGAAGTTGGTAGACAGTGTTTCCTCCCTCAATGTGCAGTACCTCAATGTGCTCCCTTCTCCTTGTACGGTGCCATTGGCAGCTGCTTGGCTGCCTGTTTGAACACTGAGCTGAGAGGCACTTTTGATGTGACCGTGGGTGGTGAGCAGCTTGTCTTCTGCGCTCTGAGCAGAAGTCAGTGACTTATACAATTTTCCCTCTCTTCTTCTCCCCCTTCTTCCTTTTCCACTCTTCACTGGTCCTTAGAGCAGTGGGTGTTGCTTTGTTTGCTCCATGGCTGATCTGAGAGAGCAAAGGTCCCTGATGGAGAAACTTTCACTGACTTCCTTGGAACCTCTGGTTAATTGCTGTCACCCAGGAAGGGATTGGAGAGGGGAAGGGGTATGGTCAATGGGGTATTTTTGGCTGCTCAGGCAGTCTGTGCTCAAGGAACACACTTGTGTGGTCAGCCCAGCTCGTCATAGCCAACAGAAAGCTCTGGTTTGTTGCTCTGTCTGGCATAGATTACAAGCAGAAACGTACTTTGGTGGGAAGCTGAGGACTTCATATGTTGTGAAACCAAAAACTGCTCAGCAGTAGAAATGCAAAATATTTTAGGGAAAAGCTTAGTCAGTACTTGAATTTCCAGACTGGCAGCGTCTGTCTTTTAGTGTCTCCAGAATTTTGTATCTTTTCAGCTAATGAGAAATATACAATCTCCTTATTTTAGAATAATTAGTAGAGTTCTAGAAACCTTCCTCCATTGTTGTTTGCAGAAGTACAAGCTTCTTAAGTCAGGAGAAATGCAGAATCCAGAGAGAATAAGCGGCATTAACATTTTAGCAGTTGTGTGACCCTCATGCACGCATGTTTGCTATTATTTCTAGGAGCTCCCTCATGATAAGCATGATATAAAAAATTTAACCACAAGGAAAAAAAAATGTCTAAAGGACCGTTATGGGTCTCACTAATCCCAGAAAAGCAAGGAAGTTCAGAATTTGGCTGATTCCATCTGTAGTGCTGGTTGTGCTAGTTTTCATTAGTGAAATCAAAACGTCAGATGATGCAATTTGCCACCAGCTCTGTATCACTCAGAACCTGTATGCCAGTGGGTTTAAAATCCTAGAAATGTAGGGCAGGAAGGGCCTTGAGACATCTTCTTGTCGTCCGCAAGAATGTGGAATCAATCATGAGTATTCCATCTCTGGCCCGTGCTTGTCCAGGCTTTTGCAAAATCTTCTAGAAAAGTGCAGTTTCCCCCCCTTCCAGTATTTCTTAATCTGTGGCCAGAAACTCAAGCTGAGTCAGGTTTAGATTTGAGGTGGTTCGTTCTTCTTGCTTGCTCTGTTGATTCCTGGGCCTTCAGTCTGGTTTTGAGCATGGTCAATTTTCCACATTAAAACACTGTGTGTCTGGTATGCCAGGGAGAGCCAACTCCCCAGACAAGAGAGGCAAGAATGCAGTAGCAGCCTGACTGAGCAAAAGTTGGAGATGATGTCACTCACATCAGGCCAGCTGATGAAATATTGTTTTTAGGCTGGACTTCAGACAGAGAGTGAACTTTCAGGTGTGACCCAATAATTTAGATGATGATCCTTGTGCTTTCAAAGAGCTGTCAAGCTCCCATCTCTTCTTCCCTTCAGCTGGTGCTGACTGCTCCAGCCTGCAGAGCTGGGAAGTGGGGAGCAGCAGGGATCAGCTCTGCTCTGTGCAAACTCCTCCTAAGAGGGGGACACCAAGAAATGACAGATGATACCAGGTTTGGCTGCCATAAAATAAATTACTTTTATTCAGTCTTCTTCCACCTTCCTCTTGCTGCTAAATCAACTTGAAACAGGCATAGAAAACGACTATATATTGTTGTGGTAATTCAGACCAAATATGAAAATGTTACATGTTTTACCTTCTTAGTGGAGAAAAGGGAGGAGTTGCTGAGGAGCCAAAGAAATACTTCAGCATTGACAGTATAGTCAGCTGACCACTACATGCAAAAAAAGAACAAAAAAAAAGGACTGTATTGGCCAAAGCTGTGCTCATTCCCCTTTTTGAATTTGCTTCCCACAAAAATTCAAGTGGACCAAAAATTATTCATAGATGTTTCCAAGAATAATGAATAAAACCAAATTGTAAGCTGCTTGGAGGCATAGTCAGAAGGAGATCTAATTTTCCAGAGTACTCAATGTGAATTATTAATTCTGCTTGACTAATGTTGAGCAGTTTCCTGGTGCTTAAGAGGAAAGACAGTCTGCTTTATCAGTTCATTGCTGATACCCTCCTGTATTTTTCACGTCACATTATATTTCACTTATTCTGCTTTCTGGAATCAAACCTAGCACCCAGGGAGGGAGCAGAAGTGCTCTGGCTCAAACAGTTCTGTAAGACATGAGTTATTTGATAACCTGACTACTCCTGAGGGCTCTTCAGTCCAGTAATGCCCACAAACACGTCCCTTGTAGGGCAGTGGGATCTGTGAGCTTGCGTAAAAAAACCCCAGACAAACAAATCACTTATACCTTACAATAAAACGAACATAAGACATCCCATGCCCCATGTTCCTCAGCTATAATTGTTTGTTGCCTTTTTGATGTGTTCATCTCCAGCAAACTGTGCCAGAGGCTCAGTGCTCTGCTGCCTGTGAGTTGTGAGGTTTGTGTGGGTAGGGCACAGGTGGCTGCTCTAACTGATGGACTGAGAAGGGACTAGGGCTTAGCTTGTCTGGAAGGAAAGCCTGTTGCACTTTCAAGGTCAAATCCTACACATTGTATAATTTTGGAGTAAATTCAGTGATTTACTAGAGTTGCTTGGGATTTACGTTGGATTTACACCAGGATGAATTTCATCTGATGGATAAAATGGAGTTCAGAGCATCTATGCCAAAATTGGACAAAATGTAAACACTTCAGTCCCTCAAGAACACTCACCCCAAGTGATGATGGGAAGAGCAAAGAAGCTTTGCATTCTGGCAGGTAGCTCTCAGGAGCTAGCAAGCTGAAGGAGGTGAGAAAAAAATAACTGCACAGTGAACCAAGCCATTGCAAGTACTTTAGAACTGACCCATTTTAAATGGTTTTTTAAAAGGGTTAGAAAACTCAGATCTCATTTTCCCTGCACAGCCAGGAGGCAGTCACATGTAGTGCCTGTGTGCTGTAGGAGCAGGCAGGACAAGTGGTGCTCAGTGAGCTGGAAGGTGAGCTGCAGTGTGGGATGGTCCAGCTGCTACAGCTCTGGAGCCTCACTTGACTAACAGTTCACTAAGTGTTTCCTGATCTTCTCTGATCTAGTTTGTGGCAAAGATGAGAAATGCCACAAAAATGAATAGTTGAACAATCAACACTTGTCATACAGAAACATTCTCTTTTTTATAGTACAACATATTCTAGCTGAAAGCAGCCTTTCCCTAACTTTCCCCAGTTCCTATGTACTATGGTATATAGCTGGGTTTCTGTGCCTTGAGTTGATTTCCAGCTAAAGAACTGTGCTCAAAGTAAAGGAATAAATCCAGGAAGGGTGTATTTGTGTCACAACTATAGGTGGTACAAAGGGACTGTCCCTGGTCTCCAGGTCAGTACCAGCAATTGAGTTATCACAAGATTTTTTTGGGTTTTATTTTTATAAGTAAAATGAAATAAAATAAGAAAAAATATGCTTTTATCTCAAAAAGCCTTTTAGTAATTTTCCTGTGCCCTGTCCTTGTTTTCATGCTACTTGATGTATAGGTTGCAATCACTTAAGGACTCATAACACATCAGTCCTAAAACATTCTTCATGAATTGCACTCAAAATTCTCTAGCTGCTTATTTTAGATAGGAGCCATGCATATTGAAGAATGCAGCATCCCTCTTCTGTAAAATATATGGTTCTGTCCACTACATTGTATTTTAGTCACCGTTTTTGGATATCCTTTATCAAAAGGGCCATTAATGAGACTTTCCGAGTCTCTTTCCACGGGCACATAATATGCACTATGTCTTTAATTAGCACCTTCGTTCCTCTCCCCCTTCCCCCTCTCCCAGGAAAAAGCCAAACCTTCTTCACTACCAAAATGGCCTGTCAAAACCTGACAACTGAAGTTCTGCCTTGTCAATATAAAATTGTCTGTACCACTATGCAAACTGAATATTTGGGGCTGGTGCAAAATAACGCACCAGCTGCATTGTCTGTTTTCCTCCTTTATTCCATTTCTGCTTAATTTTTTCAGGGCTACTGAAGGATTTCTGGACTCCCCTGAGTATTTGCTGTAGAAAACAGATCCTGTTTCCTTAGGGGCTGTGTGGAAAATTGCTCTAAGACAGTATTTGTGGATGCATGTGGCAGTTGACGTGTATCCATTTCTATATGTGCTTTCCTGTGTCTATTAGTATATTCAGAAGTGCTGAGAACTCTTCTGCAAAGGGTACGTGAATTCAAGCATTGTTTTCCTTTCAGAAGTGGGATTTTACTGGGAATGCTGGCAGGGCCCTCACAACAGAAGGACGGGTGGGTGCAGCTACTGTATGTATCTGTTGTCACATTGGATTTTGTGCAATAAAAATAAAACCCTTGGTCAGAAGTGTCATAAAAGTTTGATTGACTTTCGTCTTTAATTGCTTATCATCTTTGAAGAGACTTCTTGGCATTTAGAAACCAGTGAATCTGTTTCCCATTTCTTCAGGCTTTATAAATACACCCTGTTTATATTAAAATGATAGACAAATATACATAAAGCTGGAAAACATGACCACAAACTCTTTTCCTCTCTCTATGCATTTTAAAAACAAAACCCTAAAGACACTTTTATTGTTGCTAAACTTTTGCCCTTGGCTGGTAGGGCCTTCTTTATGTTTTAACAGATCCAGACATTCTTTTCATGTGGTCTTTGGATGTTCTATATTTTATATCTTTTGTGGCTTTATAAAAAGGGAAGACTGATCTTGCTGCACAAACATATCTGATGGTAATTCTTTTTGTTGGTTTTTGCAAGTCAGAATTATTGTGATGTTTCCATTTTAAAAAGAAACTTGTTTCTCTCTGCTCTGGGAAGTCGTGTTAAAGGGTTTCAGTAAGCCAATGGAAACTGAATAAATATTGAAGTATTTTGGAGGTGGATCCTGGGGACAGCCAGGCAAGCACAGACACCTTCCCCTGCTTTTGCTGCCCACCATCGGGGACAAGGAATGTGCTGCCTGCAACCTGGTTCAGGGAGACCTGAGAGCCTTCTGGGGCCTTTGGCACTAGGATAACACCCAAAGACTGTTGCCACAAAGGTTTAGATCCTTTCACGTGTTTTTTTTTTCCCCTGCTGTGGCATGCTTCTTGCAGAATGTGTCAGACCTATAGGGCAGTTTTGTACCAGACAAAAAGAAATTGGTTTAATAATACTAGTCTTCCATTCAGAAGAACAGATCCCCCCAATGATTCACTGACTAAATGCAAAAATACCCAGATATTTCTAGAGTAATGAAACCCAAGTTAAAGAGAAAGTGCAGCTCAGCCATGAAAATATGTGGTAGTGGTTCAATAGCCATATGAGAAAAAGTGTATCAGAAAACGTTTTCAGATGTTTGCTGCCTTCTTCTCATATAAAGCATGACTTTAGTGCAGATATGTGTCTGCACAGGGATGTGACTGCCGTGGGCTTAGGCATGGGCCTGGAGAGGCTGGCGCAGAGAAGTAAACTCCCTGGTTTTCTTTTTGAGGTGGTGCATGCTTGTGTTCCAGATTCCAGGGCTTGAGAAATTCAATGCTTAGAATGAAATGCTTTTAAACACTGGCAGAAGGTGCCTTCTTTTACTGAATTTTAAAATTTAAGCTCATTTAAACAGACAGCATAGCCAACCACATGCCCCAGAGGGCTAATTTTGACCTTTGTTCTTTTCAGGGCTCCTGTGTGTGTTTGCCTTGTGGTTCAAGCTGCAGTAGTTCTTGTGGAGTGTCAGCTTCACTCTTTGTGCAGTTAACTCTTTTCTTGGACAGCTTTATCTATGCATTTCTCCATACAGCTGTACTGCATGAAGGAAATTGTTCTCGGTCAGGACTTTCTGCTGTGTATGACAAGCAGTGAAGTTCACAAGTTCAGTGATACATGAAACACAAGGTTAAGTGTCTGCAGCAGAAGAATCACAGCTCGACGCCTGTGGCTGGGGTTAAATTTCCACCTGGAACCCTGCTCACATAACACCACTACTGCTGTTTCAGGAACTCAACTCACCTTACTCTACTGGCTCTTTTACAGAAAGGTAGTTCCTCCAGATTCAACCGGTGACCTTTTTGCAGTTTGGCACTCAGGTTGACGTTTAAAGCTGAGATTAAAAGGATACGACATCTTTCATCAATCAAATGACTACAGAAAACCTCGAATCCAAGATGCAGATTTGCAGATTCTGCAGGATCACTTCTCTGAAAAACAAAGGCTGGTATTTCTTGCCAGTTACCAAAATCAGCAGCCGATTGGCAGTGAGCTACCTTGGGTATCTCAGAACTTTGCAGAAACAGGAAAATATATTTAGTGAACAGGAATGCTTTTATTGTTAGGCTTCAGCAGTGAGATACTCAGGTTTTACTAGCTTGTTGGATTTAAAAGGTGTATTAGGAGAAATCTTACATACTACTTGAGGGAGAAAAAGGAGAGATACACTAGACCAGGAGTAAATGTACTGTCTGGGATATTTCTGCCCCAAATTATCCTTAAGGTTAATGTAGGAAAAGGGTTTTCTGCTAAGGTCTTACCCCAAGCTTTCTCTTTTCAAATATATTTCCTCATTTGCTTACTTGACCAAAACCACATTATTCTGCTACCCAAAGTCTGCCTAGGTACCAGGGATTCCCTGGCGTAGGGATTTTATTCTGGAGAGGGCCTCTCATTTTATACAAGGCTGCCAAGTGCCTTCTTTGAGCACCCAGCAGCACTCACTACCGAGGTCTGTACTGATGGGTAGCAGGCTCACCTGATGCAGCTCTGGCTTCTGCTGTTTAGAAGATAAGGGGCCTCAGGGCATCGACACATGCCATTAAAGGGTCTGGTATGCAGCACCTAAGAAAAAGTCACACAAGTCCCTGTGTTCATAGTATGTGTGAAGCTAGGTGGGTCGGTCACTTAGAAGCAGAACATAGATTTTGTGACTCAAGACTGTTCTACATCAGTATTTTTTAAACTGTGGGCAATATAAAGGTCCTCTAGAACATTTAAACTGCAAGAAAATTTGGAGCATATTTCTCTTCAGCCAAGGGAATCCTTGGCTGGGCTTAGGAGTATTGTAGAAGCAAGCCACTCCTTCCACAGTTCCCTTTCCTAGCAAGAGGGGAAGCTCAGAGGTAATTCATTGATCTGGCAGCCTTAACTAGGTTTTTGATCCCACATTTTCTCTGGAAATTTGCTATGTGTTGATGTGATATCAAAGGATTTGGGTGTTTTTTGTTGTTCGTTGGGGGGCTTTTTGCGAAGTTTGCGTAAGCTGTGGTGAGGCCTTTTGTATCCCACAGGGAAATACTAGGAGCAGCCTTGGACTTTTTGACCACGAGTCTTGATTACTGTAATTTCCTCTCCACAGGGCCTTCAGTGCAGCACCTCCCCAGCTTGCTGTATGTTTGGCCTGTAAGTAACCCAGTTGTTTACTAAAGAGGGCAGGAGTAGCCAGCATTTTTTAACTATACTCTGTCTTTATGGCCTTACTTGTGTTTGCCTCTGGCATGCTTTCCATTCACTTTCTTTGCTGATCTCTTGTTCAAGCCCTATAAGTTGTCAAATCCAATGATAAAAGAAAGTAGGGAAGAATTTAAATCAATTTGTCATCAGGAAGGCAGCAGGAAAAAAGTTATGTCAGAATGAAAATATTTTACGCAGATTCTGTCAGCTCTCAGCCCTGTTACAGTCTCACAGATAATACGAATGGTACACATCTCAAGTTGGCACTGGCAGGGCAACAGAAGGAATCTCCAGGGAATATTAACCAAGGGGCACCAAGTGATTTTTGTCAATGAATACATATTATGAGGAGAAAGATCAAGTCCCTTAGTTTATTAGGTAAAGCAACTTTAAAAAAGAAACTTTGTTAGGGTTTTTTGGGTAGCTCTGTTTGACTGTGTATGAGTACACACTATTGACTGCCCTTCTTTGCCATGCTGGAGCCTTGAGAGAGCCTCTGTGGCCCAGCCTCAAACTTGTTTTTCACTCTAGTCAGACTATGACTTGTTTTAATCAGATCTTTGGGGTTTTTTTCAGTGTGTTTTCTTCAGTGTTGGTGTTTAATGGTGGTGTTTTTGGAAATATGGGAAAATCACAAGAAAAAATTCAAAATATGCCTGTTTTTGTGAAATGGCCTAGTCAAGAAGATCTCATTTGATTTCTTTTTCAAATCCCAGGCTGAATGAAGATGTTCAAAACCATTGAACACTAGGGTAACACAGTTCTCATTGACATTCATTAGCACTGAGTCTGACTGGTAACAGATCATATTTTGTATCCTAGGAAATTTGCTGTTAAAATTATACCTGAATAGAGGTGGGGTATAATTAGTTATTTCTTCCAGATGGAGTAGACTGCTACTCAGCCAGATGATCCCAAGCAGTGCAGTGTACAGCTGTCCTCCCTCTCCCAATCCAAGCTACCCTCTCAGAGGAGCTCCCCTGGGCACTGTCGCTGTATTGCCCTGGTCCTCCCACCAGGACCTTGCAAGGGTCTTCATATCCCTCCATCACCTGCACAATCCCACATGTACAACAATGAGGTTTTTTGTTAGCCTCGAGGAAATTTTTAAAACCTCACTGCAAGTCTGCAAGCACACACGCTGTCTTTTCTCCTATACTTTTACTCCAGTAGCATTGGTTCCAGAGCTTTAAATGCTACCCATTAACTAATTTTTATTTCCGGGGAATCACATGACTCCGGAATGGCAGGTTTAAGAGAAGCGGATGATACCGTGAAACCACAGATGAGGTTGAGAGTATTTCCAGCTCTGTGTCTGGTCTTTCTGCTTGTGGAGGTGTAGTGCTGATCTGGCTGTGCTTAGATAAGGGGTAGGCAGAGGCCGTGTGCCCCATGTCAGCTCAGGCTCTTAGGTGTGGCATTGCACCACAGCTGATGTCTGCATGATAGGAAGCTCAGATGAATTTGTCACAGGAAATATGTCTGGATTTTGTTTGGTGTTTTGAACCTTGGAAACAATGAAGCTGTGCTTGCTGCCATAGATGCTGCTGTAACTCACATTCTTGTCTCTGTCTCTTTCACTCCCTCTGATCTTTGCCTGTCTTCCTTCTCTTTAAAAGAGATAAAAAGTGTTGGCAGGACCTTTGAACCATGTTAATCACTATCAAATAGAATTAACTTTACCTGTGTCTTAAAATACTTGTATTTAGCACCTGGATCTCACTGTGAATGTTTTTATTTTATAGTTATTTTAGGGAAAAGAAAATCCCATTGTGAATGATGTTGTTATATATGAAAACAAAAACTCAGCAAACAAAGGTTCATCCATGCATTTCTTTAGTCCCAGTTTTTATTAGAAGTGCTAGAGGTATTTTAAAGTGTTTATTTAATCCAACTATTCAGTAGTCTCTAGAGTCCAGGCTTCTGTTTTAGTGCTGAATCAATGCTTGGTCAAGCCTTAAACTTTATGGCTTTTGGCACAGTGTCGAAACAGAAGCTTTGATGCTTGAGACTGCTGCCTGCACAGAGCAAATATAAATTTTGATCAGTAACAGTAAGTGTTCACCATTTAAAATGCCAGTGGGCAGCCTCTAACCATCCCCCTGCCCCGGAGCTGCCAGGCTGTGTGGTGGGCACAGCATGGTTAAAGGCTGCTGTGTGTTCCTGGGTGCTGCCCCAGCCCACTGTGTCGAAATAGCATTGTTGTCTGATGGCAGTTCAGGATGAAATTACTATTTCTAAATTCCTACGGGGCCGTTATTTTTGGTCTTGCAGAGGCTGAGGGTTTACAAAGCCTCTCTCCTTTCCAGAGGCTGCGGGTCAAGGTCAGGTGTGAGGCACTTTGTGCTATGACCTGAGAGGCAAAGCTGTAACTCCTAATGTTGTCATTCAAGTGTGCTGGAAGTCTGTATGGCTTTGTCTTCTACAATCTGGGCTGATTCTAGTGGTTTAACATGTACCCAGATCTCATTTGGATAATGTATGTAGATAAGCCTCTGATACAAAGGAAAGCCAAAATTTATCCTTTTGGAGCTCCATGGCTAAGACATGTTTTTCACTTGGTGATCTTGGTGCATTCTTCAGGTAACATACAGTGGACAAAAGACTTAATTACAAAGACTCACCTCCATCTCCCTGGCACGGCTCTGTGGGAGGCAGCCTGTGTCTGCCGGCTGTCCTGCCCCTGCCCCAAGCCAGCACGACTGCAGAGAACAGCAGTGCCATGTGCCAAGCAGAAGTAGGTTGTGGACACCCACCCTCCAGTGCACTTGGGAACTGTGTGAACCTCTCTCCCTACAACCTCAGCTTCCCTGACTCTCAGGTTGTGGCAAAAAGGAAGCACAGCCCCATGCAGTATCCTACAGTGGAGGGTCCTCCCTGCCTAGCATGCAGTGGTGGTTCTGATGTGAAAATTCCTCTCTCAGCTTCCTTATATTGCCAGTTCTTCCTTGTTCTTTTGGCTTATATCTTCATCCCTTCCACTGGAGATGTGATTGCAACCTGGGCTGTAAGTCCTGCGTTGTCAATGCCTGTTAACAGCATATGATGGAATAATATTGTTTCAGTACTTTATTCATGACCCAAAGAATTCTGTTAATTTCTTCCCTTACATGTTTTTATATGGATATGCAAAGCGTATGGTGCAATTTGGTGCTGTAGAAATGTCACTGACACACAAACATATCTCCATCATGTGAGAGTTTTATCTCTATTTGATATTCTTACTAATTTTTGTGCATAATTTGGAACATACAAGGGGCCTGTCTGGGTTCCTGTATGCCCCTCATTCAAGGCCTCCTTGTTTCCCACCTCCTGGTGCTTTATGCTGTAGTTTGTCCCCCATAGCTGGGGGAGCTGGCATCGCTTTCTGGGTAACACCAAAATGCCAAGGGTCACACTAATGCTAGCCTGTGGTACTGCACAGAGCTTTTTGTCACTCTGCTTTGGCCAGTCATGTCCTTCTGGGGCCAAAAAGGCTGTTGAGTTGAAGGGCAGAGATGGCCACTGCTAGCTAGCAGTGACTGAATGCTGCTGTGCAGAGCAAATGCCTTCCTTTGTGATGGTGTTTAATAGACAATCACTGAAAACTTAGCATGCTTGACAGACACTGAAGTCTAAAAACTGACCACACAGGGAAAGAACCCTGTGTGATTTCATTGGACTGGGACACCAGCTCCTTCAGCACATCCTACAGAGCAGAACTAGGACAAGGAGCAAGGGCACAACCAGGATGGAGAATTGTCAGAGGAGCTTATCCTAATGCTGCAAATTAAATCGTGGTCTTCGCCTGATATGTTTCCAAGACTACATTTGAGAAAAAGAAAACAAAAAAGCAAAATATGTGTTCTGGGAGCATTTAACAATCCCAAGAATTCATGACCTGTCTGTAAGCCTTTAATGGGACATTGAGGGAAAAGAGGGGCTCCTTTCCCCTCCTGCAACAAAGGGATCTCAGCAGTTTATTGCTTTTTCTCTGCCACGCTGGCTCTCTGCACAGACACTGATAGATTTGGTGCTCTCCTTCCTCTGCTCCATCGTGTCTGGGCAGTGCTTGAGGGTGGGGACTCACCTGAATGGCAGCACAGGCAAGCCCTGATCTTAGTGGGCACCATTTGGCACAACTATGACAGCAACAGGTAACAACACCTGGAAATGCTCCCTGTTATTTGTTTCATGAAGCTATCTTCTGCTCTTCCTTGGATTGGAAGAAGTCAGAAAGCTGAGTAATCTGCTACAACAGCACGTCACAGCTGGATCAGGAAAACTTGGGCCCTGAAGCCCTTGGCTGTCTCCAGGTGCTGCCACTTGCTGGCGGGTGGAGCGCCCTTCCTCTCTGTGGTGTCGGCGTCAGAGTTCCAGAGCACGGCTGCCGCAGCAAAGGGGAACAATCGACACATCACACTCGGAGTAGCTGAGGTGGCTGGGCCATGGTGTGCCCACGTCTGCATCACGGGAATTTGGCTGTGGGTGAGTTCAGCTTTTGTGCAGGTAGGAGGCTGGGCAAGGGCGCAGATGAGCTCCCTCCATCCTCCCCTCACCTGTGCACGTCCCCAGAGCTTGATGTGATCTCTCTGCCTCCTGCCACAGGAGGAGGAACAGATCATAGCACCCAACACTTCCAAAGCCTTGTCATTCAGACTTTTAAACAAAGGGAAGTAATTGCCATCTCAGTGACAACTTGCATCTGACATGCTTTCAGTGGAGATAACCCTTCATTTTTATCATGCGTTGTTGTCTAAATTAGGAAACTTCGATAATGTACGCAATTTGTCATAAGGCTTATGTGATAATGGTGGAAACTGATATAAAATGAAGAATTTATAATGCTGGATTAGTCTTATGAAACAGTGGTGTACCTTCATAAAGAGTCCAAAGAGCAATTATTATATGTGTTTGACTGGCACTGTAAAGTCGTTAGTTCAATCATCATTGACCAATTACTGCTTTATTGTATTTTCTTTTTATTTTTATGGTCAGAGAATGGCATTTTTCCCACAATCAGTCCTTGAGCACAAAGACAATAACAATTTAAAAAAATATTTTAAATCTGGATTTTATCTGCACAGAGGGACCCATCCATCACTATAAAGATCAATTTTGTGTGCAGCTGTATTTCAATCCAATAGCCCCCAAATATTCAGTTTTCCAGAATGAGAAGTTCTAACTTTAAACATTCTTCAAAAAATGAGTAGTTTGTGTTTCACAGACTTGCTTAAAATATTAGAGTTCCTTATGACCTTACACTTGTTTAAACACCGCATGTTTACAAAGAGGTGTGCGTGATAAGGTTGCATATGACACTGATTAGAGTCCAGATAAGAACGATTATTGTGGTCATTAGGGACAGACTTGGGCAGTGTCCAATATTATCAGCCAAAAGAAACAGAGAAATGTAATACTGTGTGAAAATGCTTATTTATCCTGACAGAGTACTGACCCGCAAATAGGGGTTTGGTCTGTAATTAAGCCGGAGGTATTACTTACAGTAGCGCAGTAATTGTACCTGTCCTGAGCTGCGGCTGCCTGATCCAAAACTCAGGAGTGCGGGAGCAGACTGCCCTGCGGTTTGGGGTGAGGTGCCTCGGTGACAGGCTGGGGGATGACCTTGACTTCAGCACGGTTGCATCGAGGACATGGTTTTGGATTGTGTTCAGAGCCAGGCACACCGTGTGAAAACCAGCTTTTGACATCTAGCGCTGTGTGTGTCCCCTTAATTGTGCCGGTGTGCTGCGTTGCCACCCGGGCACGCTGGGACGCCTGGCTGAGGCTGCCTGGGTTCAGGGAGCCGCCATGGGCAGCCCCTTGCCGTGGCCTTCCCTTGAATGGCCAGGTGCACCCGGAATCTCCAGGGACAGCCTGTCTTTTTGCACATGAGTATAAGGTGCTTACCTCAAGAGAGACCCAGTGCTGCTTAACATCCCTAAATGAAAATAAACCCAAGCCCAACATTCCTCTGCCTGGTTCTCCCCTGCACAGCTCCTAGCACTGCCCAGAGGGCCAATTGCTCCTGCCCTACTGCTCGTGCTCAGCCCTTCCCTTCTCCCAGGAGAGCTGCTTCCCTGTGGTCCCTGCCTGCCCCTGGGCAGGAGCAGGCTCCCTTGGGCTTGCTGCTCTTCCTTCACACATGGCACCACAGCATCCTCAGGTAATAACAGGTGGCCTCACATACACAGCTCAGTCTTGTGCTGTCTAGGGGGAGCTGTCAGGTGTGTTTTGAGTGGCAACAGGTAAAAACACCAACTTCTTTTCAAAGCCCTTCCCAGTCCAGTGGGGAGTGGAGGAATTAGTATGTGTGTGGTGGCTGCCTCATGGCTGCTGCACATTTCCACAGGCTAAGCATTAGGAGAGCTCTGAAACAGCTTCTGGGAGTGGATTTGTAAAGAGTGAGCCCATTTGTTGGTGTGGTACAGGCAGTGGTGGCTCTCCTGGGAGAGGTCCTGAGCATCTGTGCCAGTGGTTCTGTGCAGGCTGCAGATGGGGCTGTGACCAGGGCTCAGCATCAACTGGCCACCAGCTGAACAGAGCTGCTCACTTCTTGGGAGACACTAGTAAGCCTGCCTTGTCCGCCCTTGTCCTCCTTTGGAGTATAGTTATATTTTGAGCCTGAGGTTAGCTTTTTAATCAGGAGAAGCTTTTCAAAGTATATAAAAAGCCATGTCAGAGGGTGGGGAGAGGCAGGAAGAGGGAGGAAGTCACAGAAATTGAAAAACTGCTGCTGAAAAATAGTAAGTTGTACAGAGGAAGTTCCTTCTTTTTGCTTATTTCAGTCTCACTATTGAAGTAATTCTTTTTCCCCTGGCTGATATACATCCAAAAATTTAATTTCATTCCCAGTTGGACAAAGTATCTACAAGTCCCTCATCACTACAGTTAACTATAATTAAATGGTGAGAAAATTAGATTAGCTGAAGAGGTCAGCCAGATCTCCAGACAAAATATTTTTTTCCTCCTGTTTAGAGGTGCACCAGGCAGGCTTACAACCAAATCCATAAGTGACTTACCCTGAGGTCATCATGGAAGTTCCTCAGTCCTCATAGACTGGTTTTGAAATAATTTGGTTTACTTACATGCGAAAGCAATGAGACAAAGCCCCTAGTTACAAAAGCCTGCAGAAAGCTGGTATTGTGTGGTCCCATCTGATTTCAGATGAATTTCTGTGCATAACCTCTGCACAGTTTCTGGCTACAGAGCCTGAAGTAACAAGGGCTTTGGAGATGAAATGCCTACCATGGCTCATTCAGTGGGAGCCCCTGTCACAAGGACTGACAAGGCTTATGGTGGGTGAGGAATTTCTCCTTGGCTCCAGTCCTGCTGCATCCAGCCTGAGAAGTTTGACAAGCTACACTCATCTCCTTCCCACTCCTGTCCCAGTGATTTTATCCACGAGGGTAATTTTACTAACTCAGACCCCTCCTTTCCCTCCCCCTCACTTTATTTTCTTAACAGACTTAATCAAAGGTAATTTGAGTTCCCGTTGCTCTATCAATGGTTGTATTTAAAAAGGGCTTATCTGATTTCCATCACCAATTATGGGCTCCCATTTCTTGTTTATATCCATCACAAATCTGACCAGGTCCCTGTTTGATTTTGATAGGAAGTCAGCGCTTCGTACAAAGCTAAGGAGACTCTGAAGCATATTTGTTCGAGTAAAATAATATCTTGAGAATTACTTCACTTGTACTGCATGAGGAGGGGGTGGAATAGGGTGGTCCCTGCCACTTCTGTTGAAAAATAAATTCTGAAGCCAAGATAGTAAATATATCCCTGAGCCAACACAGTGGGAGGGAATCACAGTGCTCAGGAATATTGCTATTAAGGAGACTTGAGGTCAGAGGTTAATGTAACAGGAGTTGGTCTAGCCAGAAAGGTCAGGAAAGGTTGGCCTTGTGAGTACAGAGCTGTTTGATGAATTAATTATTTTGGGCAAGAAAAACATCTCTGCCCCTGTTGTTGGGAGATAGCTGGCAAAATCTGAAATCTGTTAGGGAAGTGGTTGCTAAAAACTGATGGGGCAAATTCATACACAACATGAAGTGTCACTGGACTATTTATGCTTTTTCAGCTTTGACACAGCAGCTTTTAACCTGCTTCAGAGTTTTGCTGTGCTTGGTTTTAAACATTCATTTATTTGAGGCATATGAATCCCTAGGATGCCACTGTAGCTTGCTCAGAGCTCTGGTAGCACATATCAGAGTACGTGGTGCCATTTCCCAAACCAATTCATGTAGCACACTGCTGGAAGAGACTGAGACCTTGGAGCCATTCCCAGCAGTGACAGAGGGTTAGGAGAGGATTGCACATTCAGGACACAGTTGCCACTACGTGGAGAACTTTGTCTTTGTTATTTGCCACAGGGTAGCTTGGTAAGCCTCCTTTGCCCTTGGATTACCTCCACAGGCCACCGTGATGCCATCTGGGGTGTTGAAGTGGACTGCTTTGCACCTTGTCCCTGCTTGCCAGGACCTGGGAAAACCCCTGGACCGTGCTGACTGTTCTACAGCTGGACACAAACTGGGCCTGAACTCAGTAGTGACCACACCAGCACAACTTCTGGATGGGCTGGAGCAAGGACAGGGCAAGCTTATGCCTGCAATGAAAGGCAGTCAGGAATTCTGCATGATAAAATGCATCTTTTCCTGGGAAACAACGAGTATCAGGGTGTTTATTCCTCTTTGAAAAGCTGTGCCTATTCCTCAAGTCACAAGAACCCTCACTGTGTGGCAGAGAGGGAGACAGGGCACCTGAAAGCTCAGTACCCTGTGCATCAGCCAGTCAGAAAAACCATCTACTGTGCTGCCCCGCTGTTTGCCAGAGGCAGGATCCCCTGGCATAACATGTGCAGGGGCAGCACATGAACTGAGGGAAGGTACTGTAGGTTGGACACTCCATAGGCGCAGGGAGATAAATTAATACTTCTTAAGTCTCTTCACTGGGCCTTCTGTCCCTGAAGGGAGTGATGGAGTAATGTGCTTTAGGAAAGGTGCGTATTTGCTGTGTAATTAGGAGCTCAGTTGCCTGCAGGAGGAGTCAGGAGCATGTGGAACCAGGAATTCTTCAGGAAACGTGCAGAAGCCTCCCAGCAGTGTATTCCAGCTGCATGCATTTGTGTCATTATGCAGAGCATCAGTGCAAGAGACCATGCACCGGGATTAACTGGTGATAAGTGCAATTATGAGGCATTTTGAAATGTCAGTCACATAGAACCAACACACACAAACAAAGTATTCTTGGTCTGTCAGGCTGTATCTTAGTGGCTCTTTGCTGTCTTTTTGGGCTGGTTGAGTATTTCTTGCTCAAAAAAAAAAATTGGTCTGTTTTCTGACTGCAGTGATTTATTTTCTTGTGCGGAGAACCCTGAACTGAGTAAAAGCTAATGAAAAAGGAAGTTCATCCCATCCAACTAGGCAAGCTCGTGCTGGTGTAAACACTGAAATATTTCAGAGACAAGTTCCTCTGAAAATGGGTGATATGCGTGTTTTGACACTCCTGTTATTTCTCTTTTGGGGGTCATGTCATGCCTCTTTCTCAGAGGACATCAGCTTGCAGGTATATCTAATTGATTTGACTGGTATAAAATGTGGAAGAGCTGCCCTGGAAAGCTGGTCTGCCCATGCCTTGATGTGAAAGCTTGTAGAACTCACAAAAGTTTAACATTAATTGCAATAACTGGTTGCAGACTTTTAATCCCCATTGGCACCTGTCTCTCATTATGAAAGGAGAAGCCCCTTCACTGGAGTTTTCAATGCTCTGGTATTGCTGAGTGCCTCTCCACAGTGCTACATACTTTCCCAAAGCAGCGGCCACGTCACACGTAGCGCGAGGGTAGCACTGTTCCACATTCCACGTTTCCCTCTCTCTTCCTACAAGCTGCACGTTGGCCTCGTTCCATTCCCCCTACTATCAAAAATCTCAGCATATTTGATTTACTTAGTGCACCACTCGTGGTGGTTGTGCCTTTCCTTTCCTGCAGCGGCATGTGTGCTTCAGCTTTGCAGTAAAGGCTCCATGCAACACCCAGCAGGATCATCGGACAGATACTGGGCAGGGCAGCGCATCAGTGCCAAGCCAATTAAACCATTAGAGCTGATACAGTAAGCCTGATTGCAACTGGCTGTCTGAGGTCCTCACCAAATATGCTCCGAGAAGGGGGATATGAACAGAATGTGCAGAAGGGGGCCCTGCAGGAGGAGCTGGGAAGCTTTGACATCCACGCATTTGAGTAATTACATCGGTTTGGACCGTAATGCAGAAAAGATTTTTTTAGTGCGCACATTAAGAAACAACTCAAATTCTTTATGATGTGAGATTAAATTATTTCATCCCAGATAAAACTTAAGACCAGCAAGAATCCTAATGCTTGATTGCTCTTGAGGTAATATTTCAAGACTTGAATCATTCTGTTTTAAAATACCTCAAGTTTACAATGATAAATCTACGAAGCACTAAAAATCCTACTCAATCAACTCTGGTTCTTGAAATGGCATCTGCCTTTGAGCTATAAAAATAACAGATGATTTTTTGATAGCTTATCAGTTAACAGACTGCTTAGTTAGGATAGCACATTTTTATGCTAATCTTAGGGCTGTGATGAGGGAGAGAGAGAAAGAAAATCTATAGTATTATTTTGTATCTACTTTAAGTTCAGCCTAGCTTTTGGAAAAGATCTGTCCTCTTCTAGGAATTGCCAGCCACACGGGGGTTTCAACACTTATCTAAATGGAGGTGGAATTGATTTGAACATGTTAAAATGGTAGTATATGTGACTGTTTAATGGTGTCTCTTGTGCACCACAGAGCAGACATGGGAGGAAAGGAAAACAGGCACTGAGTGCTTCCTGGCATGGCTGCAGAAGCATCTCCATCAGCCCAGAGCAGGCAGCATGGCTGTCTCACTGAGGTTACAGGTGCCTTCATCTCTGAGAGCTGGTGAGGCAGAGGGCAGAAGCAGAGATTTTCCAAGCCCGTGGTCCTGCTCCTCTGTGTGTCCTCTGAGAGAGGTGGGAGGAGAGACAGTCTGTGCTGGTGGGGAGCTTTTGGAAGGCAGCAGAGTGCAATGGGAAAGTGCCTGGGCTTTTCTGCCTCAGTATTAGATGTGCACGCTGTGGTCTTGTTGGAGGGTTGCAATGTAGAAATGGTTCTTTCCATTTATCTATTTTCTTGATTTCCTAAGACTGTGATTAGTTTCTCAAAAAAAGGTATTGCAATGAATTTGAGGCTGATTTGGCGTTTTGTTGGCATGAGTTACAATTGATGGTATCTTAGTGTCCAGGCAGTGATACAAATGGAATCCTCTTTTTGTTCACTCTGAAGAATTCTCATATTCTTTAAACAGAAATGGTACTAACTTGGCGTGGTATCCACTACCAGGTCCTCTGGGAGATGAACTGACAACCTAGATGGACCTTGATTTGACCTACAGTGTCACTTTTGCATTCTTGTGTCTTTGATCTCTCATTTTGAATGTGTTCCTCTTCTAATTTCTGTGATATGAAAAGCTTAGAGTGTATTTTTTTAATAGTTTATTGAATCCACATTCGGACCTGATTTTTCTTGATTTTAAGGTGGGCAGGGATAAGGTAGAAGTGATTTGAAGCTGATGCTCCTTGTTGAGATTGTTTCCTACCCAATTCTATTTCTTTGGAATGGAGAAGACTATTTCAACTGAAAATTAGCATGTTTCATACAGTCAGCTTTCCTTATGTCTGTTCTCTGCTATGCTGACCGTGACTTCTTTCTCTTTTGTCTCATGAAGAATTATTTCAGGCCTGTATAAAAGTGTCTCATGAAGCATGAGAGCTGCCCATGGAAGTAAAGCTTATTCCTTTTCTCTGATAAACATGCCAACAGCAGTCAGTCTCCTTGATCTCTCTGACAGGGACAAGTAACAAACTAAGACTACATGAAGAGGCATGTGAAATATTTGTCTGCATTTGTTGCAGCTGGGGATTTGTACTTTAGAGCTGGGGTAAATCAAAGTGGCACTCAGATCTTCACTGGCCAGTAGTCACAGTGTGTTCTCAGTCAAGTTGTCCTGATAAGTCCAGAGAGGAATTTTGTCATCCACTTACCAGAAGTAGGTCTTTTTTCTCTAGATTTGATCCAAAGTCAAAACAGTAAAGGATACCTGGAGATAAAAACTGAAACGTGAAAATATGAAAGGTTATTAATTAATATAGGTTGATGATAAGATTAGGCATTTTTTCCTGTTTAGAGTTGAAGCCAAAGAAACATACTTGATTAGACTTCAATTAGGCTGGTGGGGATCAAAGTTCTTGGAGAAATTGAATTAAAATTAAACAGAAACTAGCAGTACCTGCTAGAGACAGCTGACTCATGGTGATTTTTTAACATGTAGCTTGTTGGTTAATTGAGCTAGGTAAGAAAAACACAAGCTAGTTTAAGTTGCCCTCACAAGGTTTCCAGGTATGGTTACTCCTAAACATTCTACAATTGTTTTGTAGCATTCTGGTTTATAGTTTTCTTCTTTCTAATGTTTCTTCAGTTTATTTTCCCCCTCTGGACTGTGCGATATTGTGCAAAAGAGGCTGTGTGGGTTTGGTTTTTGTGCATGTGTGAGTGAGAGGGAAGGGAGAAGTGTAACAGTGACTGATTTGGGCCCTACTGGTACCACGTGCTAAGCTCCGATGCTGCTCCGATGCTCACACACACAGTCCTGCTTCAGGCGTGGGCTGAGGCTTATGCTTGTGATCTCCACAGAGCTCAGCTTTTCTATCCAGGCCCTGTAACTGGGTGCAAATTCTTTGTGTAGGTGAGGGTGGTGTGGGAATTAGATCAGTTTAAAGGAGGCTACGGATAAGCACAGACAAGGAGAAAGAAATTCTTGATTCTGTACTGGGTATGTAAGAAATATCCAGGGAAAGGAGAGCAGTCCAACCCCTGTCACCTGTCCTGAGATTTTCCAAGCTCCCTCGGCCAAACTGTTTTGATGATGTTCACAAGATTGAGTGGAAAATCCAGTTTGGATGCCTAACCTCCCTTGCCTGCTCCTTGTTTAGGGGACACCCCCTGGGGAGAGGCAACCTTCCCTTTTATGCAAAGAAAATGTGGATACTTGGGCCACTGTCCAAAGATGGGTGTTCATTTTGGCATTAATGGATTTTAGTTTTTTTCCTATTTAAACCCTTCCTTAAATCTTAATTATTAAGATTATAAGATTATAAGTCAGGCATATTAATGTTGAATATGCAAGACTCAAACTATTGGAGCAGCATCCTCAGCCTTGCTTGCCTGGAAGGTGTTCTATGCTCAGTGGTACGTTACACCTAGAATGGATGTTTCCAGGTTTCCCATGCTGAAAGTATCCTCTTGATCTATAATATTCACTTTGATCTCAAATACATATCAGGGATGATAGCAAAGTTATTACTGGGTGGTCATTCTCCTCTCTCTTGTTCTAATGAATATTGTAATATTTTATAGAAAGCAGAACAAGTCCAGAGGGATTGAGCACCAACATTTGGTCTGGAATACCTGTATTTTCTTAGTTAAGAGACATTCCCTTGGATGTTTCTTCACCTTGGCATAGAGAGATATCCTTTCCTTGGACACAGCTCACCCTCACAGCAATCCATGAATCAGTACCTTAGAAAAAATAAAAGTGAATTGTTTTGGGGTTTTTTTTCAGCACAGTAAATGAAGCTTAAGAAAAGTACTTCCACATCAATGTGAATCTTTTTTGCTTCTTTTTTTGATGTTGTAAGTCAAGCCACAGAGCTGATAAATGTGCTATTTATGTGGTGCTATTCAAAGCCTTGTGATCTGGGGCCAGGCCGTGGCCGTGGTATTTAGCCTGGATGTCAAGGTGTGGATCACACCGCAGTGATTGCCAAATGCTTTGCACTGAGACATTTTAAGAGCAACGACATTTCGCTCTGCAGAAAGGCAAGAAAACAAGCCATTCTCCCATTCCCCTCTTTTCCTGCTGCAACGGTTTTTATTTTACACCACCAGGAGATGACATAAAATTTGATGAATTTCATCCTTTTTTTTTTTTATACCCACTTGAACTACTATATAAATATTAATAGCTAAACACATTGCAAACAGGTGGGACCCGTTCTGCCTCTGGAGAGCTGCCACCACTAAGTGATATCTCAGATGGGGTGACAGAACTTTCCCATGTGGGCGCTGTCTCTCCCTGCCAGCCCCTCGGACACGCCTGGAGCTGAGAGCTCTTTGTTTTTTTTGGGCTTTCTTCTTTTTATGGTATCGCTATAACAGTTTTCTTGGTCTTTTAACAGCTCATTCAGAAGGACAAGGACAAGGAATTAAAAGGCATTTTTTTCATTATCTGTTCTAGTTAGTGGGGTGTTTCAAAGGGGGTTTGCTCCCGATGACAACAGACCCCCTGTTGTGTGTTTGTGTCTGAGGGCAGCATCTCTAAAACAGTAATAAAGAAGTGTTCATCTGCGAAATGTACAGTAAATTTGGCTTTTTACCACCTTGCCTGGTTCTTCTAATCTGCTTTGCAGGTACTGTCCAGGCAGCGGCTGTGAGGATCTACCCTGTGTGTGCAGCTGGGCAAGCAGTGGCCACATCTGTGATTTGTCCCTGCAGCTGGGCTCTTTGGGCAGGACTCCGGGCAGCAAAGGGAAAGGGGTGGTTATCAGAAGCTGCAGGTCTGGAAGGAAGCCTGAGAGGTCGTCAGGGACAGTGTGCACAGAGGAATGCCCGAATTACCCAGTTACTCTTAGTTTTTCTATGATTATTTCCTCCACACCCTCCTGATTATAGCATTCATCCTTCTTCTCTGTAAAATCTTAGAAGTAATGCTTAGAGTTGGTTTGTCACAGACTGTGTTGGGGTCAGTTGGCTGTGGTGGCTGCCTCCAGCCTGATGGAGCTGTTGGAGTGATGGCTGCTGCCTTCCTGGGGCAGGAGGAGCTTTCTTGTTTTCTCTGAGGAAGTGGTGGCCTTTGTCCTGGGCAAAATCATGGGCAGGGTTCAAAAAGGGTCGTTCGGGTTTTGGTTTTTCTGCTCAAAATTATGTTTCCACAGAAGTTGTCAGCACATTTTGTCTTTCAAACAATCACAAATCCAAAAATGTTGTTCTTTTTTAAAATCTAATTTTTCCTAAAATATTTTTGATGAAAAATATATTATGTTGTTCGTACCATTTACTTACTTCTTTCCTGTTAGAACTAGAGAGATGTAATGTAGCCCCAGCCAAATTTGGGAGACTGTGAATCTGTGACTTGTAGGATATATTGCACTCAGAATAGTTTCAAGTGACATATTTCAATAATTCTTAATTTCTCTTTTTGCAATAATTCAGAACAGAAGAGAAGGTTGTTTCAGCTGATGGTGTTTTGTTTAGGTTTTTTTTTTTTCCCCTCTGAAAAGCCTGTACAAAATTAAACATTCAAATTTTCCCCAGGGGCAAGAACAGAAATATTAGTGATGTGCCACTTGCTTGGTGGCACCGTGGAGGGAATGGTACAGGCATGAATCAGGGACTGCTGGCAGAGTCACTTTCCAATATGTGCAAATAAAAATGCAGACCACATATTACATCTGGGGTCTGAAGATTTACCAGGCTGCCATAAGGCCATAAGTTTGATTGTTTGCAGTTTTTGGGGTTTTTGAACGATCTAAACAGGCTGCATGAAATGCTGCCTCCATTTTTTTTGCTAATACATTTTTAAAACTGATTCTAGCTGGGGAGACTCCAGCATTCCTATTTAATGTTCTGATTAATGAGTATAAACAATGCTTTTAAGATATTTTTTACCTGGGTATAATCAAGCCATCTAGCCACCAGTAACTGCAAATGTCACAGATTTCAATGGTCTCTTTGGGACTTTTAATCTGTTTGCTTTTATAAAGGAGGTGATTTTATTTTTACATTAAGGAAGCATTAACATCATTAAATGGGCTCCCACTTTATGATAACTGCAAATGTCACATTGATCCAGAAAGATAAGAAAATGTGCTCGTCTTTGGAACAATATCCAAGGCAAGAGCAGGCAACCCACACTATTTGCATTAAAAAACAAATTGTATAAATGCAGAAGATTGATGTGCCATCTGTTCATGTCCTTCACTTTTCTGGCTCTTCTGTGTTGAGATATTTTTATGGAATAGTTACGTTTATTATTTTGAAAATGACTCACAGGTTAAAAAAGTTTACGATGGGCAATATAAGTTGAAGATATTCATTTACAGTATCTCAGGTATAAAAACTGGCATTAAAATTAACTTCCATGCCCACAAACTACAGTATTCTGTAGTCCATATTATCTAGATCCTAGGATTGGAGAAAAAGACTTTACCAGCAACACTAGCAGTTTGTGAGGTGAATCCAAAATATCAAATTTATACATTGTACTTCTCGAGTAAGTCAAAGGCATTCAGAAAGGTGTAGCATCTAGAAAAAGATACTGACTGGGCTGTGTAACAAGAGGTAAATATGTGGTGGAACTTCTTTAAGGTCAGGCTGTGTGTTCTCAGTGAAACCCTGGCATTAGCTAAGGGGGATGCAGTGAGGAGTGTGCTGAACTGTCAGAATGTTTGTCAGAATGCTAAGCCCAAATCCCAGGCAACAAATTCTGCCAGACCTGCAAGCTACAGAAAAATACCATGAAGTAAACCTGTCCTCCTCACCACAATCCCTTGCTATCACTTTCGTGCCCCTCCTGCTTGCCACACCAAGCCTCCCATTGCCTGGAGTAGAGCCCATTGAGGCAGTCTTCTACAGGACCAATTATTGTTTTGTACCAAGCTCCATTTGGTAGTTATCCTTGTCCCTAAATCCTCCTGAACTGAGGATGGGATGGTGGAAGGACAAGAGAAGGCAGCCTCTGATGCCCAGAGGGTGGGAGCTGGCATGTGTGGTACAGCACATGGGATGAAGGGGACTGAGGATCCCAAAGGTGAGTGACAGCTGGGAGGGAGGGAAGGAGAGAAGTCAGCTGCAGGGGCTGTTGAAAGCAACAGGTCTCCATATCTCCTGAGAATGGGGCCCATACAAGCCTTCAGAACAGTAGGCAGGAAATGTGGCTGGGAGAAGGGGGCTGATACTCACCATACAGGACCAGAGAATCCACCAGCCTCATGAGGCCTTTCAAATGCAAACCACGGCACAGAGAAAGTTCACATTTGGAGATGTGCAACAGGCTGGATTTCATGGCAATAAATCTCCTCTCTCCTAATGCTCCCCTTGCTAAAAATGGAGTTGCTCAGAGACTTCATGGATGAAGAGGTCTCATGAGTCAACAGAATTGTCTGATCCCTTTCTGAACCCACTTAACTTCTACAGCATCCCACAGTGAGGAGTTCCTAGATTAGCTATGCTTTGTGTGCAGACATATTTTTCCTGCTTTGTCTGCTTGGACCCTGCCACCCATTTGGCTTGTCTGGTACTTTTCACACCTCCATTTCTCTGTTTGGAAGAAACACTGAGCCGTCAGTTTCCTTGAATGATTTGTTTTCTCCACGTTTCCATAGGTTTATCAGTTTCTGATAATCTGTTAGTCATTATTGGGAGCAGACCTTGTATCAGAAAAATATGTTATGAGTTAAAGTTGCAGGTTTTAAACCCAAGTGAAATATTGTGTTGGCATTGGTGGTGTGCTTGATAGCTCCAGCTTAAATGAAGGTACTGCCCTACAGCCTGTGTTGGGTGGAACATGGAGTTCCATGCTTTTCTGAGAGTCATGGGAGATGTAAGTAGGAAGAACAAATCCATTTTTGACTGGCATAAATCAGTAGTAAACAAGCCTGCATATTCTGTACTAAATTTGTTTTAGTATTGGCCAATTGAAATACTTGAAAATAATTTCAGTACAATTCCAAGACATGCTAAAAGAATCTCAGCCCAGAGGTGTGCTGCCACAACCCAGCAAGTCAGGAAGCGGGTGCATGGGCAAATGAAGTGATTAAATGTGCCCAGAAATAAAGTGAAGAGCTAATGACTCATACTCAGCATGGTTTTATAACCTGTATTCAGAGTCTGACTCATCATGCCACCTAATCATACCCATGGGACAGGACTTGGTAAATGCAAAGTGCTTCCCATCTTTTCAAGGTGTCTGTGCTACCCTTTAAACCAAACAGGTTTGCCACTGCCTCAGGAAATGCTGCATTTTTACAGAGCAGTCAAATCACATAGATGTTACAGTTCCTGGGATTTTGGCAATAATATGAGGGTGGTTTGAGGTTTTGCCTGTTGGTGCTTAATAATGTAACTTCTGTCATGTCACCACACATGGCAGCATGACTGGAGTCACAGGGTGGCCACAGATGAGTCATTTCTGAATGAGTTCTGGATATGTATTATGGTTTCACAATGGACCTTAAAGTCCCTACTGCTGAGTCTGATACCCCAGTCTGCCTCACAAAAATCAGCTATTGAAAATTCAGAAACTGAAGATGGGGCAAAAGAAACCACACTACTTCAGAACAAAGAGGAATTAATTTTGCTGTTGTAATACCTTTTACCTTCATACCTTTTCTAGAAATGCCTGCCTCAAACCTTTTCTAGGAGTGTCTGCCTGAAAACTTGAATTTTTAAATTGTGTATTGAACAAGGGAATATACAGCACACATGGTACCTAGAAATTACACATTTCCTTCTTAAGTAGATAAGCTCCGTCCTTAAAATTTTACATTTTGTCTTTTGTTAAAGGAGTTGACCTTTAAATTGGAGAAGACAGAAGTCCATCTTTCTCTTTGGGGAATCTGATGTTTCTGCTCTCAGGTCTACTGCCAGGGTCATAAAATTATTTCTCAATGAACAACATTTTCAAATAAGTTGTGTTCTGAATAAGTTTACCTCAAAAAAGAGCCAGTGTTTACTTTTTGCTTTGAGAAAGAGGCCAGCTTTGATGGAGTCTGCATGTCTAAGACTTTTCAAACAATCTTTATCACACTGCTCCAGCTAACTATGTGCACAAAGTGAATCCTACCCTACAGATAAGTATGCTGTACAGCTAAAAAGAAAATAACATTTAAAAAGCCCCAGATGTTTCAGTTGATGAAAAGAAAGAGAACAGCTCAGCACTGTAGACACCAATCTTCACTCATCATTTTCTGTGCTCCCTCTCTCTGGGCTTGTTTCTGTCTTTCACTCAAGATTTGCACTGTAAACAGACTGAAGCAAGGACAAACTGCTGCAATATTTCCTGGTGCAGACACCAGAAGACTGACCTGGGTCTTGACTTGCAGCTGAAGCTCCTAGAGCTGCTACTGCAGTTTAAACAAGGGCTATTAATTCCAGGTGCTCCAAAAGCAGTTCTGGGAAATAATGATAAAATGGGGAGTGTCCTATTAAGGAAAAGTTTACTGCTTTTGCCCACCTTCAATTACTTGAAGCTTTCCTGTTTTGATGGAATGGATTACTTGATTTACATCTGAGCCTTCCGTAAACCCGGGAGTCGCCAGTGCCAGCATGACCAAAAGGCAGGTATTTGTTATGGAATGAAAGCAGTGACTCGGGATTTGTGCAAGTTCATCCTGGTTTGAGATGGATACTGTGAACCCACAGTCAACACCATCCAGGCTGCAATTGCCATGAGTAGCTGCAGGAAGCAAACCTCTTACCTTCTGATGTGCTCAAGGTATTTGGATACCTACCTGCTCTTTGGTTTCAGTGGGATTAGGACACCTAACGCTCTTTAAATTGTTTTGCAGATCCCGAATGACAAAAAAACACAGCAGGAAATTACAGAAAATTGATAAAAGCCCAGATAAACAGCTGCATCTACTGACCATTTTGTAGGCTATCCTCTGCATCCTTTTAAAACACTGTGGTTGACTGTGCATCTTGCCAGATATCAGGTAGAAAGCCCATGACAAATTGTAGATAGTTCTTTCAAAAGACTGTCAGTGTAATTGTCACAAGTCTGTAGGAGTTTTGGGGGAAATAAACATCTATTTCTGTGCTTGTGGCAGTAGAAGGACAGCCCATTGTAAGGTAATTTGAAAGCCTGGCTTCAAGCAAGGCGGAGTTCCCAGGTTAGTTTGCTCAGCTCTCCCTTTTCCTCTCCACCTTGCCTTCAGTGCCTGTAGAAAGCCTGTGTGCTTATCCTGACCAGAGTTGTGAAATCCTTGGCCTTTTATATCCCTCTGGTTGCTGTTGTTATTACAGCTTGTAGCTTAGCTGTGTATGCTTTGTTTCCTTTCCAAAACCTGCTTGAAAGCTATCTTCAGTGTGTCCCTGGCAGCAGCACCACGGCTGCATGGAATTGCATCCAAGCATTTGTTGGTGTGCATGCCCTTCCACATATGTACTCCTCATTTCTATCCTGGGTGTGACAGCAGAGCTCAGGACTAGGCAGGGAGGACTCAGGCATTGCTGCTTTGTGTGTGTATAAAGATGCAGACAGAGGGAAGGAGATTTATATCTCTGTGAGAATGGCTTGAGTTGCCACTCAGCAGCTTGGGAGGATGACCTTCGCACCAGGGAAGAGTCTGGTCTACACTGACTGCATTTTACTCCTGTTCATAGAAAAACCACATAATGTCTTAACTGCATTTTGCCACAAAAATAGGTTACAAAAAGAAAGAGGCCACTAAACTGGCTGCCTCAAAGAGGGGGAAAGGGGAGAAATTCAGCACTGGTTTATGTATTTGTTTGTGGGAAACCTCTAGAGCTTTGCTTTTTGAGATGGCCAGGGTGTGGTGGCACAGTTTTTTTTGTAATAGAAACCATTATTTATGTGACACTTAGACCACAATGCTCATTTCACTCATTAACTCAGCAACATTAAGACTGCTACCCAGACAATGGGCGTTAGACATTCAGTGTATTGTTGTTGCCATTCCTATGCCATTTATGCAATGGAAGATGTTTGCATTTGTCACAGACAACTATGGGGTATCAGATGTAGTGGTATTATTTTAAAATAGAACTGTAAAATGCAACTAAATATGCTCAGCAGCAGATAGCTTTGGATTTTCTAAACCGAAAATTCCCATAATCTTACAAGAATGTGGTGCAATGTGAATGTTAATGGCTCAGGGGATTGGTGAAGGGAAACAACATTTCTTAGCTTTTGATAAATAACACAAATCAAACACAGCTTGATCATGTCTGAAAATCACCATTATTCTCAGATTTACTTCTATTTTGTTTGGTGGTGGTTTATATATGATCCAGTTTCTCAAATAAAAAGGTGACTTTCTGGTTAAAAAAAAAATAGAAATCAGAGTGAAACTGAAAAGCAAACTATTTTTTAGGTACTAACACAAAATGAGGGCTTGCTCACCACTCTTCTTGGAAGGAATGCTTTTAAATGAATCTTCCCCACGGGAAACCTTTCTACCCTCCAGGATGAAGTGGCTGTGCTGGGAGTCAGGTCTGTATTCATTTGCATCTTGGGTGCGTAAACAAAAGGTTTAGTGCACCTTTGGCTTGAGAAGGGAGCATTGCCAACCTGTATAGGAAGCATTGTTAACCTGGGAATAGCTCAACAGGAACGTGGAGGGATGGGAAGTGGCAGGTGAGTATCCCGGGTTGCCTTACAGCATCATAGCAGAATCTGAGCTGGTTCAGCCCCAGGGCCATATTGTGCTTCAAGGGAGTAGGTTTTGAGAAATTACATGTTTTAATGAAGAGGATGGTGAATGTTAAAAAAAGTCTGAGGAGGAGCAGAGGAAGGGTATGTAAAAATCCTCAAGTCTGTAAATACAGCAGGTAATGCTGAAAGACAGTACGGTTGAGGTAAAATATACAGCAATTTTGTTCTGCTATGTAAAATAAGCTTTTGATTTATGGAGTGTCAAAAATGTAGATTTCTACGCCTTTCACGATGAATTTTTTTGGCAAATTTTTGGATGAAAATTATTATGGGAAAAATGTTCAGAATATAATTATGGCTTTGCTGAAGAATTGAGGGCTCTTTAAAGATGTTTTCTGCTTGTATCTGCCATTGCTGCTGTCAGAGTGCCTCGCTGAACTACTGGGTGGCCCCAGCTGTTCTGTATATTTTACCCCCACCCCCTCTCCAGGGAGTAAAAGCATAATTTGGCCCAATACTTGCTAGAAATGAACTGATTTCACTGCAGACTCCATGCAATACATGCTGAGATGATTAAATAAGGACTATAAACTGTTGTAAGAAAATATCATGATTTGAAGTAGGGGTAATCATCTTCGTTTTGTGGTGGGACAGCACCTATGGGGTCCTGGCCCATAATGCCAATAGAAATGGTAATACAAAACATCCTTCGTGCACCTTTGCTTCTTTTGGGAGGCAAAGTCCAGCTGAAAGCATTTTGAATGCTAGTTGTTTGAATGACAGTATTTTTATTTCTAGCTTCTGCAATTAGAACAGTGAAATTTGAGTGGGAACACTATTTACCAGAGTAAAGCTTAGCCTACAATTTAGTCTCAATGTATTTGGTTAGAAGAGCTGAACAATAAGACTTCAGGGCATCCACTGGTTAATAACCTCACAGTGAACTGTTTGCAGTGCATTTATTCTTTTAGCACTTGGCACCCCTCTTGTAAATATACTATGGACCCCTTCAAGGACTTGCTTTTGCCTCCCTTGCTTTGAACACTAAGGGAGGAGGAACCTCACCCCGTTTATGAAACTGATGGCAGCCTCACCTGATGGCCCCATTCCAGTCATTCCCTCTGAGGACCTGTGGTATCAGTGTGCCTCTGAGCACCAGGTGAATCCCTTCTCTTCAAATCTGACCCTTCTTACTCTTTGAGTGCTGCATACCCTTCATTATTAACAATGCTCCAGTTAAAATAACCATTTATCCTTTGTCAGAAATTTGTCTGTAGTTTTCACAGAGGCCAATCATGAATTAACGTACGCCATAAATGCATTAAGGTTTGCGTGCTTAGCTCTTTCTGGAGGCTGTTGCAAAAGCCAATCCCAGATGGAGCAGGAAAAGAACAGTATTGCCTCTGTAAGGTGTGGGAGCGGGCAATGCATGCAACTGAGTCTACATGCAGTATCTGGAAAGATTTGATGTCCAGCAAGCCACTTATTCTTATCTTGCTGTAGTATCTAACAATTAAAAATATTAATTAACACTTCCCTCAGCACTACATAAGGATTGCATTATGGTGTGCATCTACAGCATGGGCTTCTGAAGGAGAAGACATTAGTGTCAGGATGCTCCTTGGTGACCTGCAGGGAGGGTACCTACTCTTCCTTCTTTGTCAGCCAATGGGCTTTATTGCTTTATACAGCCACTACAGATGCACACCCTGATCTGGTAAAAATCCGTGTGCTGTGAGTCTAGTGCACCCATTCCAGGTCACACAGGCTGGGGAGCAGGGCCTGTGCACCCTCTGGCTGCTCCAAGCTAAGGCTGCTGGCTTTCTTCAATGCTGTGTTCTCCTCCTGCCATTAGTGGTTCTATAATTAAGCTGCTGCCATCGTTTGCTGCCCTTTTCTACGTATACACCCTCCTACATCTTTTGGAGGAATGTTCCCTTAGCAAAACAGTTTGCATGTCAATTGCTGATACAACATTTTGTTCTCGATGCCATGAGGTTATATTAGCACTTATATTTGTGTTCACAAGGGTTGCTTGCATACATAAAGCTTGTGAGTGTTTCAGGGCCATAGTATGCCGTGTTACTGGGCAATAATCTTATGATGTAACCATAAACCTCGATTGTCTGTTTAATATCTCAGATGTTTCAATTTGCATTTCGTTAAAACTTGGCAAAAGGTTATCAGCTCAGATCCAAAATTCTCACAAAAATTGTTCTAATATGTAAAGTAAGTTTTGATTTATGGAGTGACAAAAATGTAAATTTCTAAGCATTTCAGTTTATTTTTTTTGCCAAACTTTAGACTAAAATGACTTTTTTTTTAAAGCAAAATGATTCTGGATGTAGTTATTTTCATGATTGTAGAGTAAAAGCAGTTGAAGATGTTAATTTAACTGCATTTACAAATAACTCTGTTAAAGAGCATTGCTTCCCAAGAAATTAATAAGATGTCTATACTGAGCTTATTAAGAGGAAGATGTATAGACAGAATATGGTATTATTTTTTGCAGGGAACCTGAGTATAAAATAAACTATAAATACATTTAATATTACAAAAAATGTATACTGCTCTTGATCTCTTCAGCAAAGCTATTTATGCATTCCAGAGCAGTTCTGCATTATAAAATAGGACATATTGTTGGGTAACACTTGTTGCAAAAGAGCATAGTACAAATATGTAATATTTCAGAGGAGACTTGTTTTGCAATAGGAATACCTTTGACCGTTGAGGAAAATACTAATTTCATGCTGTATTTACTGCTGGAATATCACTGAAAGTAAGACAGACTTCCAGTGTACATACATAGATTTTGTAGAAGAAATACCTAACAGCAGATTGCCTTTGATGGTATAAATTTTGAACAGTGGGATAGTCTCAGATTTGTAGTAGTAGTTTGGAGAAGGAAAGGGTATCAACACCTCACATAAAAAAATCCTCAATTTAAATTCAGTCATCGTATTTTCCTTTAAGATACACAGAAACATGATATTTCTTTCATAAATCCCTACTTTGTTGTTGTTTTATACATAAAACAGGCAATGGGGTCTCTTGTGTTTAATCATTTTAATTAAAAGTGTGAATTTTGCCAGTTGCATCAGCTGGTCTATCATTTTCTGTGGAAGGAGTTCTGCTGTGAAATTGGTTTTAAATCTGGTTGCCTTTTAATATTTGAAATCCCAGAAAAGTGTATGGATTCAAAGAGAAAAATACAACCTATTAACTTTGCTTTTAATATTGGAAGGTTATTATTTAAATTTGATATTTTCCAACAAGTCTTCTAAAATACTTGTGGGGTGGGGTGCAAGGAATTCAGTGTACTTGTAGGCACAACTTCTCTAGATAAAGCTTGAAATATCTCATGCAAGAAATGTCAGCATTTCCAAATTTTTTTTCCCTGGTGAAACAAATTAAAAAAAAAAAAATCAGAAAAGGAACATTTTCACACAGCGGGGAAAGGATTCTGAGGAGTTTTGAATGGGAAATGTCAAAACAGAAAGTGTAACTGTTTCAGTTTTCAATTTCTTTACATTTTGATTCAAGATGAGATTTTTCATTTTGATTATCTCTACCACAGAATGAAAGGCCTTTGTCAAAACTGCCATTTTCACATGAAAAAGTTTCAAGTTCTAAAAATCACCTTTTTCCGGTGAGAAATGTTGTTGACTGAGGCAGCTGGACTGTGAAGCGGATCTGCAACCAGCTGCTGTCCAGGACTCACGTGTGGGTGTCAGGGAGGCTGTGCTGGCCCTCCCCACCAGCTCTGCTGCTCAGCTGGGGCAGCCTCCCAAAGGAGGTTCAGTCTGAGCCTGGTGAGCAGAAGGGTCCATCTGGCTTTGGGTGGGTGTCAGGCAATGTCAGGTGGCAAAGTGGTCCCACAGCACTTTGAAGGAGGTTCAGGCAAGGAGAGGGAGTGTGACATGGGAAGGGACGTGGCCCCAAGGCACCCCCTTCATTAGCCCACCCAGAGGCAATGGGCAGGCAAGACTTGACGTGCCAGATGTGCTCCATCCTGTGTACACAAACCATATCACTGACAGGCATCCAGGACTGAAGATGCAGTTGATCAGAGCTTCTCACAGACTTATATATCTGAAATGTCAGGCACTGCTGACGCTTTTGGGTTTGATGCTTTCTTGTGTTTCAGCCATGGAGCAGTCAGGGATGAAGGACAAATCTGTGGTTCCTCCCTCGCTCCCTCTGTCCCTTGCCTGCCTGCACCTGCATGGGCAGCGGGGCCGTCTCCTCCTCACCAGGTCATATGGCACTTCTGCCAGAGCCAGGGTGGGCAGAGACGCCTTGGGACAGACCCTGCAGCTTCCCCCCAGTGGGAAGGCTGCTGTCCCTGTATGGTCCCCACCCAGCTGTGCCCATGAGAAGGGGCATCAGTGCTCTGTAGGGGGGCAGTTGTGCCGTGCTTCTCTGGGAATGCCATCTGTATTTGGGGGTCTGAAGGGGTACTCTAGTGGTGACGACAGGGCACCTTATGTTGCTTTCACCAGAAAGACGTGTTCCTTTTAAAATAAAAAAACCTTTTAAATTGTGAGCATGCATACAATGCATCTCCCTGAAAGAGGGATGATATGTCATAAGGAAACTAATTCCCTTGCTATGCAAGAACAGGATAGGGTCTTATAAACCCTAAAGACACAGAAGGTGCCACAGTGAATAGGCATGTAGGCTCTTGAACTTTTAGTTATTCATGTGTCTAATGCCTCATTGATCACATCAAGATGAGTGACATGATTTTAGTAAAATATATGAGCGCAATTTACAGGATGCTTTATAAAAGTGCAATTCCACTTCTGGTGGTGGAAACCACAGCTACAATGTTTTTTGTATGGAAGAGAAAAAAAACAGCTTAACCTCTCTCAATCTCAAGTTCTGTTCAGTCTTCCCCCCGTATAAATGGAACCCATTTTACTTTTCTTTTGCATTCCTGATACTGCATGTACCATATGTACTTTGTCACTGTGATCTGCTTAGGAAAGAAGTATATATTTAAATATATATTTTATATTTATGTATATTATTTAAATGTGTATATACATATTTAAAAGTAAAAAGATCCTGTTTTTTCAATTGCCTTTAGTTGCAGCAGAGAGAAAACACAGCTTTGATTTTTAAATGCTTATAAACCATGCTTTTAGATCTCGTGATAAGACTTATAGTTCCATCTGATTACGTGTGTTTGAAGTTGCTAATTTTGCAGAACCTTCATCTGGAAAAGTTTAGATGAGTTCAGCAGGTCTCAGGAGCGTTCACCTGGGCTGTATTTGTACGTGGTTTTGAACACACCTAGGAAGTCTCAGTCTAAACAATATCATCATCATTCAGCCTCCAAACCTTTTCCTATTAGCAGTCTGTGAGTCTTACTCCTCTTTAATGTATTGATTACTCTTTATAATGATCCTGCTTAATAATTGTCCAATCTGATAACCTCTGAGTAGGCATCTTTGTGCAATATTCAGTCATGCCTTTATCATGTCCTCAATGCATGTGGCACACCAAGTTATCCTTTGCCATTAGCATAAACAAAAGAAAAGCAGTTTAAGGAACATTAGTAAGTTTTCCCTATATTTGTGTTAATTACAAGTAACCATACCCAAGTACTGACATAACTTTGCTGTATAGAAGCCTACCAGTAAAACAGTATTTATTGTGAAAGATGATTGCAGTTTCAATAACAACTCCTTCTTATTACTTAAAAAACATATATTTAGCCAGATACCATGAACACTAAGTTTAGTTCACTTGGCAGCACTTTAACCAACACTTTTATAATCTTTGTATTTAAAATCCCAAATAAGCCATAATTCACTGGCCATGCTGAGCGGTGACTGTATGCATCCTATGTTTTAGAATAAAAGTATAAAATTACAGAGATATGATCAATTATTTAAAAAAATGTAAATGTAGTGAAATGGTGTAGAAGAGAACCGCATTGGTCTTCATTACTCTGAAAACAGAAATTGCAGGGAAGCAGGGGTAAAAGCAATCTGAAAAGAAATGGTTCCTGGGGAGATACGGCTTTTCTACGAACGGCACGGAGTGAATTCAAAAGAAAGTGGATAACAAGGCATTTGTTAATAACAAGCCAAGGGTGTTTCAGACCCTTTCATCTCTAAAATTACAAACGTAAAGTAAATGTACTCTGTCTGATCACAGGATTATTCACTAGAACCCCTGTTTTTCTTTGGGACTGACAGTAGTGTATGTTGAGTGAAACTCCCTCACTTCTGCCAGTGGCCACCTCTTCTGAATCACACAGGGAAACAATTGGGATCCACTTGCATGAGAGAACTTTTACCTTCATTTCAAGTGTTGTTCTACACCCAACAGTTAGAGGAGTTTGGGCAAATGTGGCACTCTCTTGTTGAAATACAACCTTGAAGTTTTGGGGTTCTTCATTCTTGAAGGAAAACACCTTTGAAGGAATTCTTCTTTGAATTCCCGTAAAAAAAAAAAAAAGGAATTGTACACGTGGTGTTTGCAGGGGCCCTTGGATTTCAAGTGGGAGGTGGGACACTGGAAGTGACCCATTCATGCTGCTGGCCAAGGGCTGGTGAGAAGGGAGCAGAGCTGGGTCCTTTTAAAGCATCTTCTCTGAGTTGTCCTGATTAGTGCAGTTCAGTCCGGAGCAGAACAGGGAGGAGGGATTCCACTGAGGAGGGATTAACTCCCTCAGTTAATAATTTAATTAGGGGTAAAGTCTCCCACAGAGCATTTAATCTGGGTTTATATATCCTGAGAGCAGAGTGTGGATGAGTGAAACTGTTCAATTTAATCTTGTGACAAATTTAAGTAATTAGTTTCAGAAATGTGGCCATGTGGAAAAAACCAAAGCTTTCTTCTAAAATGGAAATGCTTAACACTGGCCAAATAATAATAAGCTGATAAACAAAATGCTTTATAAAAATGTTGCATTTTTAAGTTTTGGTGAACTTGGTGAGAATTAGGAACAAGGTGAACAATTATAGATGATATTTTGAAGCTTGGTTACAGGAATGAGCTAATATATCACTATTTGGGGGTTATGATGCCGGCCTTTTCCCCCAAATTTCTTTAAAAATTGCTCCAAAGCAGCTGGGGACCTGTTGTGGGAAGCGACCACTAAAGACAAAAGCGTTTTGGAGACAGTGCCCCAGGGATTGTCTTCAAATACATTTCCCTTTAGCTTGAAGTTGCTTTTTCCTTTTTTTTCTGTTTTGTTTAAGTTCCTCTGTTGGATGATTTTTTTAACAATATGGGATTGTCTGGTAATATTGTTTTGTGCATTTTTTATGAGGTTCAAAGGCAGTGGAAACTGTTGGTTGTCCTTCACCAAATGGGTTGAAGCAGCAAAGGCCTCAAGAGAGATTAATTTCCTACAGGTTTAAGGAATATATGTGGTTGTTTAGAGCAGAAAGGCTCTATGAGTTTTGACAGATGGAAAGGATGTGGCATAGAGATGCCTGTTAGCAGCCATCAGAAGGTGAGCATGCCTGGAGATGCCACGTTGTACAGCCCAGGTACCTGCAGCAGTTGGCTGGCAGCTCACAGCCCACAGTCCTGTGAGCTCAGGCTTTGTTGTTTCCAGTGCCATTGGAAATATGTGGCAATCTTACACAGGCTGCATATTTGCTGTCCCTTTGCTGCCAAGAGTGCCAATCCTACTGTCCATCCCAGTACTGTCTTCCAAGACCCAGTAATTGTAACAGCACCAGTTTGCACGCTGTGGAGCAGCTGGGTGACTCACTCTGTCAAAACCAGGATTTTTTTGGCCAGGTTAGCCTACAGCTTGATGAGATTCTTGATCTAGTCCCGGACACAGTTGTGTCAGTGTTGGTGCAGGCCTGAGGGATGAGCAGGATCCTGTACCAGGATTGGGCTGCCCCTTTTGCTGTCTTCAGCTGATCATGACATCAAACACTGGGGCTTCCAATGAGTTATTTTTTGTGTGATTGCCTTGTTGATTTTCCTGCTCCTGTTTCAGGTAAACCATTGTGAGTTATTGGGAAAGTCACTCTGCATCTTTGTTGCAAGCCTTTTGGGTGAACAGCAGCAGCTTTGCACTTGTGAATTTTCTTCTGTTCCTCCTAACCATATTCTAATTTGGAGTTTTTTCATCTTTCTGTTTAACAGGAAAGATGCCTGCTCTAAAAATATAGAATATGGCTCCAGATCTCTGTTCTGAGAACAGCTGGTCACGTTCAAAATGAATGCTTAAAGAAAATAGCAAATTTGAAAAGAAATGTGAGTTTCTGAATTCTGGCAAGTGAAAGGCTGGCCTGAGGTAAGCCAGCCAATTCCTGGATGACTCCAGCGCCAGTGTGAGTGCCAGCACTTTTGCCTTCTCTCTTTCACTGCAGAGCTGGTGCTAAGGTTTCAGTTTCACGTAAACTGTTCCCCAAATGGTTAGTTCTGGAAATAACAGCCCAGTTCCAATGATGACACAGGTGACATTTTCAAAATCAAAAACTGGGACAGTTCTGTAGTGACATTTTTAGGGTCTCAAAATATCCCTGCAAAAGACGAACGTATGCTTAAAAAAACATGCTGATGTCACTACTGCCAGTGTCTGCTTCAACAGCGATACATACATACTTCCCTGAGCACAAGGTTTTTTCCAGTTGCTTTAATTTGAAGTAAATTGTGTCATGAAACACCAAAAGTGCTGCTGACATTCACTCTGGTCTTGTCTGAATCATGGGGCTGAACCGATTTAACTTAAATTAGTTCAGTAAACCAGCAGGACAAGGATGCAGAATCTCTTGGATTGTGTAAACTCATTATCTTTTTGCCTGTACGTTTGTTTGGTACGCGCTCGCTGGCCACAGCTCGGGTGTTAAATGTCACGTAGGCATTTGCGCACAAGGCTGCCTGGATATGGAATCCCAGGGCTGTGTGAGCCCCCACGGACGTGCAAAGGCTGGCATGGAGAGGGAGCCGTTCCCACCCCAGCTCCTGCTGCAAGCTGTGCCCAGGGCTGTGCTCTCCGCAAATGTGCAGCAACTTTTGCTCATTTGGGAGGACCATTTTGACCATGTATTTTGCACCCAGGAAGAAAAAAATCGTTGTGCAGCTCAGGTGCTGAAAGAAACTCCTGGGTTGCTGAGGCGTCCTATGGGACCAAGACAGTCTTGCTGAAAGATATGGCAATGTTCTTTTTGTTTTAACTATTAGAAACAAAAATAGTTTTTCCCAGAGAGTCACAAGTCCCACAAATTAGAAGTGGAGTTTTCCTGTCTTTTTATCAAAATACAGTAAATCCTGGATGTTCTGCTAGGTATCCAGTGTTTGGGACAACATGTTGGAGATATCTCTGCTAATGAGGTACAGAACCTGTTCCCTCAGGCACTGCAAGGTGCTCAGAAGTGGAGATAATTGAACTGTTGAAGAGCTTTGTGAAAAAGATGGGATTTGCCTTAACTTGCAAGTAACTTCTGAGCTCGAGGTCCTTGATGTGAATTACTTGGCATCACATGAGGCATGTGGGGGGACTAGGAGGCAACCCCAGCACCTTGCCAAAGCCTCATCCCTCCTTCCTTGGCAGGAAGCACATGGAGGGGCCAGGGTGTGAGCAGCCAAGGAGGAGTCTGTGCTGCTCAGCAGTGCACTGGGAGGAGCCGCACAGCTCCCAAGCATCTGCAAGAGTTCTGAACTCGTTTGTCCAGACCCCTTAGCTTAAGGACAACTGCTTAAAGCACTTCACGATGTTAAGTGTGCACACCAAAAGGTGACAGGTACACAGAAGTAAATTATAGGCATCTGAAATGAACTGGCTCTACCCCTTGGTACAAAATAGCTTTTCTGCTGATGGGTATTTCCTAGTGTTTGTCAAACAGTAGGTTCATGGCTTAGTCAGGGACAAAGTTATTAAGGACATAAAACGCCATCTGGATGATGCTAATAAACATAAAACCTAACCTTCAGATGCACTGCAGCAGTGACCAGACTGCACCAGACCAGATTACACTTTGTGTTAAAATCTGAGCCCTGTACTAACCCTCGTGGCTGCCCAACCTCATATATTTCACTCTGAAAACCTAAAATGTGGTTATTCCAGTGAGACAACCAAGTGACCTATCCCTGACATCTTACTGGAACGCTGTCTTAAAAGGACTGATTTCCTAGTAGAGTTTCTTTTTCAATTTCTAAACAGTTGGTGGTTGCTGTTAAACTTTTATTTAGGATTTCTGTTTCTCAGTTTAGTTGGCAGTTCATGTGGCAAAGGAAAAAAAAATTAAAACCCTCTTGCAAGCTGAAAACACCCAAACCTATCCTACAGATGCATTTTGTACTTGTTTATATAAGAAAATGCTGGGATTTTCCATTCAAAAACCTAGCTATCACTTTACTCCCATAATCTCTTGCAGGTTGTATCACTGTAAGGAGCAGAGAAGGCTATGCAGGCCTAACCCTAAGCTATTTAACATTAAAGGATGGATTTCCTCTGCAGGAAGAGTCCTGTGACAGGACATGGTTTGTCAGATGAATTTGTGCTTATCATTAGCACTTGGTATTGAAAACTGGTATTTGCTGACAAACATCACACAGGCGTTTGTGGTTCATTGTTCTAACCAGAACTGCTTTGCAGACAGCATGTGAGATGTGCTAGCAAAAGGTGGCTGTTCTGGTTGCCCCCAGCAGTGCTGACCTCGACAAGGCTCCAAGAAAAGATCCAGCATCAGCTTTGATGAGTGGTGCTGTGCTCTCCGAGGACTTGCACTGAAAGCTGTGACTCAGCTTGCAGTCAGGAAGTCACCCCTGTGGCAGCAGCGTAAATAAATATCTGCCTCTTTACCCGCCCAGGCTGAACTGAGCAGACCTCTAGACAAATGTAACTTCATGTGTTATTCAGTGCTATGAGACTGTGAGGAAGAGGCACACATTAAGGTGTCCAAATCTGATGCCAGAACTAGTCAGATGCTTCCCAAATGAGCATGCACATGTGCAAGAATTGAAAATGTTACACTTAAAAAGGACAGAAAGTGAAGTTTCCTGTCTAATCAGAGGCTTCTTCATGCTGTCAGGCTAATTTGCAGCTTTGTGTGTGGCATGTTAAAATAGACAGGACAATTGTAAGGTACCTGTAAGTCTGGTCTAACCTTCCACTTCCAGCAGAACCCAGCAGCCTTGCACACAGCAGTGCGAGTCAGCTACTCGCACTTTGTGAAATGCTGTTGGTGTTAATTATTCCTCCGTACTTTTACACCTCTCTTGTGACCATCATTTGATGCTCACTGTAGATGAACCTTTTGTTATGTAAGTTCCAAAGTATTCCCTCCAATCCCCTCAGAGAATTCAGCTGCCGGAGGTGTCTTTCTCTCTCTGTCTCTTTGCTAATAACACTGCTGCTTACATGACCAACCCTCACCTCCATGGAGTAGATGAACACAGGTGAAGCTCTCATGAGGTCTTGATCATTTTTTTGGGTCTCATAAAAGTGCACAGGATGGACTTGCTGCCCCCAGCAGTGTCCAGTCTCAAAGGAAGGAAAGAGTGGGAGAGTTTTAAGCAAGCACAGTGAGGGAAAGTTGGTGTTTTAGTGTGGGACACAGGTTTCTACCTGGACAAGTGTTCTTGGCTCACCTCCACCACCCAGTGTTGATGGGCAATTTGGTGCCATACAGAAGCTTGGGATGGGGCTTCCCATCCCAGTGCAGTGACCCATGCGTGGACAGAGAGCACTTGGTTTCTCCTCTCCAGACCCCTCTTCTCTGCCCCATACGCTCTGCAGTTGGGATATGGGGGTTTTTTGCGTATTTCTGGTCAGAAACACAAGGTGTAAATAAAGTCAAAGTGCTCAGTCAGTAGCATGTGCTCAACTAAACCAATTTCTACTCATGAACTTTTAATATTTGTAAGACATTTGGTAAAAATCTTAATTTGGATGAAGCCATTATGGGTGTATGACTCTCGAATGAAAGTAACATTTCTGGTTTTCATCTGATATGTACTTTGGCTCAAATTTTACGTTCCTTTTCAAGAATATATTGCCTCTAGCTGTCTCCATGTGTAGTGGATTTAGCTTCAGGTGGAAGAAAGTAGCAATTTTTGCAAACAAAAAAATTCTTCCTTTTGAAAATTGGTTGCAATTTAATAATTCATAGAGTAATAGTCAGAACAAGAAACATCAGAATAAAACTTAACTAAATATTCACAGTTTGGGAATATCCATGTTTACTTGCTAATGCTTTTTGCAAAATAGAAGCCCAAATATAGGAAATCTGTGCTATTATTCATTACAATTAAATGGGTTTTGGTTCTCAGAGACTCCTGCTAAAATCTGCACTCTGGTGAACAAGTCTGTACTAGATTATTTAGTGTCTGCTATTAATAAATATTTCATTGTGCTGATGGAAAATATTTCTTTTGCTTTGTGATACAAGCCCATTTTTTTGCATTGTGAAGGAAATTTAAGGCCTTTTTTTCCCTTTTTTTCCCTTTTTTTTTCTTTTCCCTGGGATAGGACTTTCATGCACAGGCAGCTGCTGATCTGTTTTAGCAGTCTGGATTCGGGTTAGTTGACTGGGTGTGATTGAGATGATGTGGTAGGATAGGAAAGGCAAATGGAGAAATGATAAGAAGCCCAAATCATCCTTGAGAAACTGTCCTCTTCTTCAGTGATACTGAGATGCTGCTGAATGCAGTCAAGGCTGCTGACATTACACTAGGATTTCAAATGGAGAGAGGCCTTTTCAGTCAATGGCCTTTTTAAGGCCAGTGGAAAACAAGTGAGTTTTCCAAAAACCATTTTTCAGTGGAAGTATTCTTTTGCCAGAGATGCCATGAATAATCAGTTCCTGCCACCAGAATGGGACTCTATTGTGTATCAGAGAATTGAGATGAAGGAGGAAACCTGGCCAAAGCATTTTTGTGCTTCATCATACAGCCCTGGGAAACCAAAGAAATTTCTAACAAAGACATCTCCCCCCACCACCAATTTCTATCACAACACCTATGGGAAGATAAAGGGGAAGAAGGGGAGATGCTGGGAAGGAAGGGACAGGTGATGGATTTCCTGACCAGGTCAGTTTCCTTGGCTATAGGACCAGAAGATCCACTGTCCCACAGGACTTGCTACTTTCCTTTTTCTTGGTTGAGGAATTCAGTGGGCTGCAGAAATCCTAGGGACCCCGGGATTCTTTCTGTGCCACAAGCATCAATGCATATCCTGAGGTTTCTGTCCATCTTCTTCTCTGGGCTTGGCAAGATAGCCTCAAGGCTGCTCTGACTGTGCAGCCCCCTGCCTTGATGTCTTTAAATAGGGGCTGTGCACTGGCTAGCATTAATTTAACAAGGGATTCAGATTCACCCTGGATGGTAATCCAACACACATTAAAATCATAAAAAGTTGTTTCTTCACCTCAATAAGAGCAAGAGTAAGCCTACTTCAGTCAGCTGGCTGAAATTCCCCCCCCCTCTGGCTGCCCTCAAAGTCATCAATTTTAATGTTGAGTTTGGGATTTTTAAGAAAGATCAGTGGTAGTCAAAGGAGCAACTTCAAGGTACCAGTGCTCAGGACGTGCAAGTTCTGCACTTCCTGTACCTGCCTCGAGGTCTGGATGTGAGTTGGGTCCTTGCTGCCAGCCTCGCAACTGGGGCACTCTTAGAGATCCCACAGAAGGTATGGAGGAGGAAAGCATGGATACAGGAAAACAAAGTCCTCCTGCTTCTCACAGCAGAGCTGACCACAGCAACATTGCCTTTTGCTTCCTGGTCTGTTCTCTGCTTTGGGCTTCGTTGCTTCTTCAGTGTTAAAGTGTCCAGCATCAGGTAAGTATTTATGGCAGAAATCTGGGGGGATGAAGGGGCTGTGGGCACTTCAGTTATTTCAGTACAGGGTTTTGTGGAAGAGATGGCAAAATTCACAAAATCTCTTGCTTTTTAGGCAGTACTGTAATGTTTCTTTCCTGACATCCAGCCCTAATAGTTGTTTAGGAATCCAAAAGGTAAAGATTGACAGTTTTCTAATTCTTCCATTACTTCAGATGATTGATTCCATTTTCTGACTGAAGAAGTTGGCTTTTTGTGTTGAATGAACCATGTTCCAATGTCCTTTCATTATTTATGTTCATTAATGAACAACCCCCCTCCTGCCCTACCACCTCCCATTTGCCCGTAATGTAGTGGCCATTATGTCCCTATACCAAAATCACACACCCTTAGCTGGTTTTAATAATCTGCGTGTGGTCTGTCTGGCTGTTCTGTCTGTCTGGCACAAGTTTCCAAGGCTATTAAAAACGAAAAATAGCATTGGCTCCTGTCAATGAGACTGTGGAAGATTTTCAAGGTCAAATCCTGCAGCAAACTGCTTTCTTTCACAAATGTGAGAGACTTGTAAGAACCCCATTCACGTGATAAATATTTATGATTTGGGAGGAGGAATTCAAGAGTAAGCAAAATCTTCTGACATTGACTATCGTGGGAATTTGGGGCAGGGGGAGAAGGACGGGAACAAAATTAAGGGGAAAACCTTTAGCAATTTTAATCATTTCAATTGCATTTTCTCAGCAATTTACTTTTCACTTGGGAAAAATCCTTTTCCATTGGAAATAGTGAATGGGAGGGGAACTTTTTTCCTTTCCAGTCTTAAGTTCTTTATATTAAGCCTGTAAATCCTGAAGTGGGACTCTCTCAGTACAAAATACTGTTGTGGTAATGGATTTGTTGGCATCCCTCAAAGCTGAGGGACTGCATGAATTTGCCAATGTATGGATCTGCTTTCCTTCATTCCAGGTTTCCCAGCTGACTTGTAATTACATTGCATGGAGGGCATATATGTTTTCTTGGGGTAAACTGAGAATGTGGCCCAGGGGAGGAGTAAATACTTATTCCTTTTTTCTTTCTTCATGTGGAAGCCTAAGGAGATGGAGACCACTCCCTTTAGAGTCAGACATGCTTCTCTGCCAAGAGCGTTATATCTTGGGTAAGGGATGAAGTGCATGGAGTAAATATCCTTACCCATTATCAGAGAGTTTAAACCGTGAGTAACCTAGAGGAGACTGGCCAGTTTTTCTCATTAGCAATGGGACATTTCTAGGAAAGTCTGGAAGCACAAGTCAGCATGATTCCTGTGCAATCTGATTTATCTGTGGGATTCTGACAGTTTCAGCGTTTTTTTAGTGGGTCCTTGTGTGACTTGGACTTTTCCTTAAGAAATTAAATTCAATTAAATTTTAAAATCTGACTATTCAGAAGCTTTGAGTAGAAAACATTGTCCCCCTAACAGAGACATTCCTTTGGGCATGCTGAAGCATCCACTCAGCCGTGTCAGACAGAGACACAGGGAAATTTCATATTCCCAAATAGTAATGTTTTCCTTTTCCCTCAGTTTGACTTTCTGCTCTATTTGTGCATAATCTAAAGATACTTCTGCATGGAATTAGATTGTTAGTCTAGCCACATCCTCTGAGATGCACCTTTTTCTGTGGATTTTAGCAATTACAATAGTAAGCACAGGTATTTGTGTTCTGCTGGCAAGTGAAAATTTCTTTGAGCTGATGAGGGCAACAAAAGGGAAAAAAAGTAAATTATACACAGAGGTAAATTATTTCAAATATTTTTGTATGTAAAAGAAGAAAAAGAAAAAACAAAACCAGTACAAAACCACCCTGTTACTCCAAGAAAGCCAGGAATTCATATATTAAAGCCCAGAAACTTCAGTTCTAGCACATCTACACATGTGAAAGGAAAACATTTTTGCACAGTTTGAGTAGTCCATCACCACAATCATCATGTTCCTCTGCCAAGCCCAGAGGAAACCAGGGGATAGAGCATACAGGACATGCATGCAAGGCACCAGGAGGCTCCACAGATTCCCTTCCTCTTCTCATCTCAGACCTCCATGCCAACCTCTACCCCATCCTTTCTTTCACCTCCCTTCTCAGATCATGTTTATTTTATTATTATTTTTATTAATTTATTAATTTTTTCTTTTTTTTCTTAATCTCACTGCCTCCCTGGCCTCCTCATACACCCCTTGTGCCGTGGGTTTTGGCCATAGTCTCTGGCACCTGGAGGACCTGCAAGTTCCTCCAAAGACCTGAGAGCAGGGCCAAACAGCTAAATCTCCAGGACAACAGAGCACCTGCATTCCGCCTTACCCCCTCCAGTGTTGTAATATTTTCATGTAAAACCAAAACTTTCCAGACAGTGCTCTCAAAATATGGAACATTTCCTGTGCAAAGCATCTAGAAGGTTCATCTGAGTATGGTGTGTGACATTTAGGAGCCCCAGGGGACCACTGTTGACAACTGTCATCCTGGGGAAAATACAAAACACAGGTTACTTGTGTCTACACTGCATTAAAAAAATTCCCGTTGTCAAAATTCAAAAGGAAAAATTATGTCTTCTTCTTACTTTATTTAATAATTGGTAAATAAATCAACTGCTTTGTTGAGAATAATGGCTTAAATTCCAAGATTCTTAGAAAAAAGAATTTGAAATGGGACCTGCAGTCTATAATAGAGACAAAGTTACAGTCCCTCCCTTCTTGACACTGACTGTGAGAGAGCTTTGTAAGCCTTTGTGTGTTCCTCCTGAACTGATGAGAGGGTGTTTTATTGGTTGCAAATAGTGTTTGGCAACACTAAGGTAAATGCATTTCAGCTCTGAGTGGAGAGATTTATGCAATGCTAAGGTCAATTATGTTATTTTAAATTATTTTGAATTAACATTTATTAAATACCATTATTTACTTGATTGGTGCTTGCTCTATGTATTCTTGGTAGAGGAAAAAACCTGCCAAGAATAGGTAAATGCTAAGTGAGTCAAAGTGTAAAGGAGGGAGTAGTGTGCTGGTGCTGGTGCACTGCCCCATCACTGCTGCACGGTGGGAGGGGCTGGCTTCAGATGTGTCACCTTCTCCCGACTTTTTCAAACCTGCCAAGCAAGGGGAGGTGATGTGCAGCACAGTATTTCCTGTCATTAATTTCTCAAGAGATACGACAAGAAGTAGGGGAATAATTTGCAAATCAGATACATGTTTTCACATTGTGATAATCAGTCATTTATTAGGAAAATATTTTCTAACTTTTTAAATGTTTTAGAGATTTTGCTTCTTTTAGTCTTGAGGAAAAGCAAACATGTAGACCTGAAAGATTTCATAAAATTCTTCCTATTTTTAAACAATTTAGTCTATCCAGGGTAAATTGCAGATACAAAAAAGTGCTGCATTTGCTTTTGAAGTGGCTCATTTTCTCATCCACTTGTTTGATATCAGAAAATAAAATTAGATAAATAACTTTCACAGAAATAGGTTAGCATTCCTACAGATGGCAGCCATGGTCCCTGTCTGGCTGGATGTTTGCTCTGCTGGATGATGGTCAGGATGTGGGTGGAGTGGATCCATGCTCTCGCTGGGGACCATAGGCTTCTCGGGGCCTGAGTCAACTGGCAGCAACCCCAGGAGTTGTGCATTTCAGGACTTTTCCCTGTGGAAATTCCTCTGGTTGTGTGCACAAGGCCCAAACGCCAAGCAGGGTAAAGGCATAGGAAAGGACCTGCATCACAGAACATAGACCTGACTGCTTTATGTCATTGTCTTGGTAGAGACCTGCCAGCAGCTTCCTTCTGTTCCCAGCATCTTCGCAGCTTTGCTCCCGTTTCCTCAGGGCATGTCCTGAGGTACATCCCGTCTGTGTCTGGCAGAGCTCACGTTGGAACCACAGAATATTGCACTATGGGCTTTGTTCTTCAGTGCTTAGAGACCAGAGCATGTACCCAGGCAGTTTAGCATGAACTGGCTGTTTATTCAGAGATAGATAAAAAGCCACTTTCAGTGCAACGCTCATAATAATTTTCCTGCGACTCTGTTTTGGCTTGATGTAAATCCGGGACATGAAGTCTGCAACCTGAGGGCAAGCTCTGCTCTTGGGTCAGCAATGCATGAAGATGGTACAGCCTCACTAAAGCACAGCTATCCTGGTGTCACCCACCTGGTCAGTGGTTAGAAAAGTTCTGCCTCTGGCTTTGTGTAGTTCACCATTTGCATCGTTTGGGTGGTTGTTGGCACATGAGATGATTAACCTGGCAGTGCTGGTGGCTGCCTGACTTTGAGCAGAACAAACGCAGGAGTTTACAGTCCTTGGCTCACAGTCTGCAGAAGTTACTCTCACTTTGCAAATAATTTTTTCCCATTAACTTGTGTATGACACTGAAATAAAAGTAACCTTTCCTTCTGAAGGAGTCTGTGCTAATAATTAAGCTCTGTGCCAGAACGGTTAAGGCAGAGCAGATACTGAGCTGAATTCTAAACAAAAGTGTAACGGAAAGCGAATCTGTGTTTTCTGTCTAATTTTCTTAGATGTTAAGGCCTATTTATGATCTTCCTCATGCCTCAGAAACCTCTCTGAAATCAACACATATGTGCTGTCATGCAACCTGGTTAAATTTAGCAGGGGATGAATTTTCATTTAGGACAACTGTTTTCTCAAAGCTGATATTGTTTCAGTTTCAGGAGGAGCTCTGGGTTTAGTTCTTACTAATCTGCCGCCTGGAGAGCTGTATGATCATCCAGATCATGTGTTCTGCAACTACTTTGTATGCACCAGCACAGAGGGTCCCTGCTGCCCCCCAGCTGTAGTATTGGGGGCCAGATCCTCATCTGGGGAGTCCAGACTGACCATCCCCAGTACCAGTTCGGCTCTGCCAGTTTGCTGCAGCTCAGGGGATGATCCTGCCTGCAAATGGCAGCAGCAAGTAAAACAAAGAAGTTATCAAGCTTATTTCAAAGTAACTGAAATGGGGGGTACAAGACAGCCAAAGTAGATCTGGGAGTAGGCTTTTTGTTTCCCTAACATCACCACTGCTGAGTGACTCTGTTTTCTAGGGAACAAGAGAAGCTACATGTCCCCACTTCCAAAGTCTGCAAGCTAAAGCAGCCTTAAATCTGCCTCCTCAGCCTGTGCATGAGGAGAAGGTTCAAAAGGAACTGAAGCAAATCCTGCTGAGGACAGGCACACAATGCTCTCACCTCTAGCACAGGTGCTGCAGCCCTGGACCTGTCCTCTGAGCTAACACCCTTTCCTTGCTGCAAAATTCTTTACTGCGTGAGTTAGAAAAAGGGGACTAATGAGAAAGTCATAGGGGCAGACTTTCAGCAGACCTGAGAAAGCAGCCTCTCTCTACCCAATGGTGCTGTGTGGTATATGGACCTAGGAAACCAGTCTGGTTTTTTTCTGATTTTGCACGAGACAGTATGGACTTCTCAGCTTTCATTTTTGTTGGAAAACAGTACTTGCTAAGCTGACTTTTAGATGGCCAACCCTATCAGGACTACTGTTTAATGAACATTACTCTTTCAGTGTATGTGGATGTGTACACACTGGAGACAGCATATGAATAGTTGGTAACAGCTGGAATTTAATTTAACAAATGATTGTAGAAAATGTAGGGCTGACTAGTGAGGTGAATTATGGGCTTTTTCATCACTGAGATTATGAGCCACATCCAATCCAGACCAGAGAATAAAAAAACATCTTTTTTATTAAGGGGTCTTACAGGAAATTTGAGTACAAGTGGGTCAGTTCTGTTTCACGGTTGCCAAGCAGAGGCTGTGGGAGGTCCTGGCTCTGCTGCCAGCTGCTGGTGGAACATTAGGGACCTGTGACAATGGACTAACACAGTTTGGACTCTACCTTTGAGGATCTTGTGCCAGTACTCTCTATTAGAAATCAACTTGCCTCACACAAACTTGCATAGCAGCATCTCCAGGAAACTGCAGGGCTGGGGACAGGGGGAATGTTGTGAGGTTTTGGAGGGTTGGGGTTTTTTTTCAAACTGAACATATCAACAGGCAAAACCAAGGGGATTGGTTTTTGAAAGTTTGAGATCAAACAGACATGGCAGTGTGAACATACAAAGGATTTTTTTTTTTTTTTTAAATAAGGGCATTTTCATTGTTTGCCATCATTGCTTTCCCCTAAGAGAGGATGGTGTTACCATATGTGAGAATGATTTGGTCTGGAAATCTTGCGTCTGTTTTATCTACTGGTTCTTGCTGTGAACTAATGTGTTTGATTAAAGATTTTAAGCTGTATGCTTACTGTTGGAGCTCTTCTGTTTGAAGTGTTAGGAGTCTGAAAACTTAATTGGGTACTTTAAATCTTATGTACCTAAATCCTGCAAGGAAGTTATTTTTGTTGGCTATTTCTCAAGCACTAGCAATGTGCTTCGTGATGTGTGAAATGCTAATATCAGGAAACTTTCCTTCTCAAGTAATTTACATTAGAGAATGAACAGATTCAGTGAGACAGGGTGAAACCTCCAGGCCCCTGTCATGAAGTCAACAGGAGATGTTTTCCTCCTCCTTAACCCAGGGTGGTTTTTTTGTTTCACATTAGGGCATTTTGGAGGAAGTGATCTTCCAAAACATTGGGCTTGTGCAGACTGCTGCATGTATTTTAATATCTCCGTGGTGGGGAGAGGAGCTAAGAGGCAAGCGAGAGCCTGGCTGGGTGCACTTAGGGGCTCAGTGGGCTGAAGCCTCAGTAGCCCCTGCTCCACATTGCCCTTGGTGCTGCATGGGTGCTGAGCACCGCCCTGCAGCAAGGCAGTGTTTGCTCTCACTGCAGTGGCGTCTGCAGCTACTCACGGCACAGATGACAGGTTAGATCTGCTTCAAGTGTCCCAGAAGTCCCTGGACTTGTCATTTCTCCAAGTGTAAAGATATACTCGAGGATTCTAAAAATACTCCGTCTTCCCACAAAAAAGTAATAAATTGAAAACTGTTAACGTTCGTTAAGGGCACTCACCCTGACCATGCCTAAAAGCAAGGGAGTGTCCAGTTAAGAGAGTACATATTCTTCCTATTTTAACCCACACAAATCGCACTTATAAATTCCCCTGACAGACACTGTCTCTATAAATAAGTCCCCGTCACCTCCCCCGGGTACAATAACACAGTATACTAGAGGTGTCAAACATACGGCCCATAGGCCAGATCAGCCCACATATGTACTCAGAACTGACAGAATCTAATCTTTCATCTGAAGAAAGCGAAGTCTCTAGACCTCAGAGGTTGTTGTTTTTTTTTTTTTTTTTTTTTAAAAGAAGGTAAAAAAAAAAAGGGCTTTGGCAAGGAGCTGGAACTAAGGAGTTCAGTAACATCTGCTTGAATCCACGGGCAGCCAGGGATGGAGGACAGGAATTTGTTGTTGACTTCATTGGGATGTCAGTGCTTCAGAAGATTTATCAAGCCTCACACTTTTCTTTGTCTGAGAGACTACAGTTCAATATAACACCCTGATGAAAACATTAATGTTCATTTATGGCTATTTAACCATTTGTTAGCTATCTTTTGCCTACACAGTTATTGAAAAGAATTTTCCTCCGTGACACTTATTCCTCCCTTTCCTTTTGCACTCTGGTGATTCTGTAGCCACCATGGTCTGCTTGTGACTTCAGCCAAGACCCTTGTGATCCATACCTCCCTGGTCATCCTAACAGTCTTTCTGCCTGTTTCATCTTTCCTGAACATATATTATGATAAGAGTCTGCCTGGTGAAGTCTCCTGACCCCCAACACGGCTGTTACTGCTGCCTTACTTCTGGGGGAATTACCTTGCCTTACCTGCCACAGCAGGTGCCTTTTTCCCAAGGCCTGTTATTACTCACATTTGTCCTGTGATCCGTCAGTCCTTCCAGGCCCCTTTCATCCACTGCCATTCCCAGACAATGAGCTCCCAGAGCAGAGCAGCAGTGCTGCTCTGACTCCTTACAGCTTGTGGTTGGGCACGTATGCTATTGAATCCCACTCATTTCCATCACTCCAGTCATCCAGCTCTTCCAGTTCTTCTGCTCCAGACCAGAAATATCCCTCCTATGTAGTCTTTTTCTCTACCTTTGATGTACTGATGCAACCATCGAAACCATTAAGAAAATATGAACACTTATTAAAAAAGGACATTTAGGGTTTTTTGTGTCAGGTTTTTAAATGAAGGGGTTTGACCCATTTCATTTTGTAACAAACAATAGCAAAAACTGAAATTGCTTTCTCTTGCAAAATTATTCCGTGTTTGTTGTTTTGAAGGGTTGTCATTTTGACCTGGAAAATACAGTATGGATGTTACTTTGAGAAAGTGCAATGGTTTCCCTGGTGTTCCAGCCAGGTCAGGTGAAATCCTTTCATCTGGAGTCCAAGACACAACTGTCCCAAAACTTCATCTGAAGTGATATCAGTACCAAGTAGCCAGAGTATTGAGTTCTACTCCTTGCCGCAGTCAAGGGGATGGCCACAGGACACGGTCACAGGAAGTCACAGGAAGTCTGGGAATATGTTGTTATCTAATGAACACAGTTGGCGTCCGGTGACTCAGGACTTTACCTGTGAAGTTGTAAAAGCACTAAGATGTTTCTGCCTACTTGGGTTATTTGTGAGACTGTGAGGATCTAAAATTTTTTCTTGATCAGATCTCAAAGCCAGTTAATGGAACTCCTGCCTTCTTTGTTTCACGTACAGGATTGTTTTAGCTGCTTAGTGCTCTCAGTTCCTTCAGTGAGGAGGATTCAGTAGTGAGGGTGTCACACCGTGCTCCATCTTGAGGGGTTTTTATAGCATTGAAGCACTGCTTCTGTTTATGTAAGCACTACATTCCCAGGCATGGCCATTTAAGGCACATATAACCTTTACAGCCATAAACCAGGAGAATCCTGTTGGGGGAAACTGGAAACCATCACACTCACATGGAAAACACCATCATAAAGTATCGACAAGAGAGTTAAGGTTGAGACTCTTGCTGTTCATTCTCATTTAGGAGACAGAGACATTCAGCACTGAAAACTTTAGTAGGGGAAAAATCATCAAGATAGATCTATTTTCAACCACAATACCCAAGTTGTTTTTCAGTTTTTTCAGTCAGGTTATTTCTGTAATGAGACTTTCGCACGAGGCATAGAGCACAAGCCAATATACCATATTCATCGGGCCTGGGAAAACTAAAATGACTTTATTTTTGACCCTTGAAAGTTTCTGATATCTCCATTTGGTTTGGATTTTCTCAATCTCCAACATGATGCTGTAGCTGAGTAGAACATATGGTCCTAATAGATATTCAGTCCAGATGTTAGTTGTCTAATATGTATCCTGAACGGCTGTGCTGAGCAGCATATAAGAAAAGCTGGTGGAGCAGTTAAATAAGGAACATGCACATTCCAGTATTCTCACCAGTTTACGAAAGTTAAAAGTTCCAGATTGCAATACCTCCGGTTCTGTCACTTTGAATTTCTGGGAAACGTTAAGAGCATGAAGCTTGGTGCACACGCTGAGAGCGGGCAGGGAACAGCCCCACCTGAAAGCCAAGCAGAAGTGTGGGGCTGGGAGCTGTGCTGTGTCCGGGCTTGCACCCGTGGCAAGCATTGGCTGCCCTCTGCTCCACGCTCGGTGGGAGAAGTGCCCAGGTGTTTGTGGTCTGCTGGTGCAACAGAAGGTTGGACAGCAGCTCACTGTCCAGTCAGCCTCAAAAAGGGAGTTAGTCTCAGATAAAATTTCATGCTTAATTGGGGAGGGAATTATCTGCACCTTTTGAAACCATGGGCTTGTCTCTGCTAAGCTTGAAAAGCATCTATGAACGGTAGAGGTTTTAATTCTAGCAGACTAGATGAAACTGGTGATGGACAAAGAGAAAGATAATTAATCCTGCTGCCAAGAGAAAGGCTGCTCCCAGAGTGGCAGCATGGATGCCCCCCACCAGTGGGAAGAGCTTCAGTCAGAGCTTGCCTACCACTCAGCACAAGAAAATCCCACCACAAATTACAAAGCCAAGGAAGCCTTCATGTTTTCCCTGCTGCTCCGAGAGCTATTTATATTTTAGCGTTCAACATAGCATGTAAGCTGAGAACAGACCTGCTTTTCTTCTCCCATACCGTGTCCTCTTCTTGCTGAGGTGATGCTGGGACTTGTGGGGAGTCCCACGCTGCTGGTTCCCGGCGTAAGAGGAAACTTGTGCGCAGAGCTGGTGCACAGCTGAATACAGCCAAACTGGTTCACAGCAACTTGAAGTAGTCTGAGACATCTGGCATGTCCTTCATTCCCTTTTCTTTGGCTAGAATTGAGGAAGGATAAATCTGTGCAATACGTAACTATTCTTTAGCTCTCAGTTAAATTTTAATTCAAGAATAGGGACAGGACTACATCCACTGGGTTCCTTAAAAAAAAAAGGTGTCAAAACCTCTCCTTCTTATTCATTCTGTTCACGAGGAAGATTCACTCCCTGTAACAGCCCCCCATAAACTGTGACCAGATGAGGATCCTGACCTTACTCCCTGAGTCCTCTCACCTCAAGCCTCTTTCTGGTTTTCATGGAAGTTGAGACCCCCTGTCAGGAGATAAAATAAATTGTTTTATAGTTTTAACCTGTGAGTGCAACTTAGCAAGGAAATCAGCAGCTTCAAACACATGCACAGGTACACACAAACCCTCTTATTACTCAAAGGAAACCTGAAAGTAGTTTCAGAGCTACAAGTTTATTGACTGGGAAGTCAATAAAAAAGATTAGCTTTTAGGATTAACAGTAAAACTTGATTGCTGTTTTCAGCAGCTAACCTAATAATTTCAGGAACAGAGACTCTGGGAGCTGTAGATCACATACAAAAACTTGGTGAACATCTTTGAAAAGGAATGTATTTTACACATGGGTGGAAATAATTTAAGTCACATAAAGCAGCCTAGATATACTCTACTATGTGTGGGTTTTGTCCTTGTCAAATAGAGAAAAGAAGACTTTGACCTTTTTAGGAACAAAAGGAGAGGGTTTTCTTTATGAGAAGTACTCCTTAGTGATTAAGAACAAGTCTCTCACTTTGTTAATTCTCAGGGTCTATGCTTATAAATGTTCAATTGTTGATTAAAGGCATTGTCTGTGATTAATGCTTGTCACTGATGTTTGCATGTGATGATGATGTTTCATCAGAAAACATAATGCTGTTAATAAGTCACAGCCCTGAGAAATAAGCAGAAGGCCGTCGATCACACACATGCAATTGGGTGCTAAGCTGGACTCTTGAATATCATCCCTGTGTTTGCTCACAAAGGCGTTGCCTGCTCTGCAGATAGGCAGGTTTCTGGATTAGCCCAGGGACCTGATGGAAGAGATGCAAGGGGGAATGGGAGAAGAGAGCTGACTGGGTCCCAATAGCAGTCTTCTGGTGATAGGACGTTTGGGGTGAACACCATGGTTACCTTAGCTGAAAAACTCATGAGCAGGTTTGAATTCCTTCTCAGTGGCCTTTAGGGTAAGGTATTTGACTTTTCCCCCAGTTTTTCACAAGTCTGCCTCAACACCTTTGACAGACTCTTTAAGAGATGTGATAGTTTGAGGTAATGCTGTCGCTGAGCATGCTTGTGTTTCAGCCTGTGGTATAGTTGTGTGTCTCTCCTGTATTGTCTTAACAGCTTGACTGTGGGTCCCTGAATGCTGAAGGGAATTTGCACTTCTCAGCTCCCTCAGCCTCAAGCAAAATCGTGGGTTTGAGGTGAAGCTCTCCAAGAACCTCCCATGAGAATAATGCAAAAGATAGCTGCAATTCTCTCATCTGAGGTAGCTACTTCTTGGCTGGATAAGAGGCAAAAAATGTCTGAGGACTTAAAGGCAGTAAGTGCATACTCAGCAAAATAGAGTTGTCTTCAACAAGTCAACAAGTTATTGCAGGAAAGGTGTTTAAAAGAAAAAAGAAGGCAAATAGAAGGCAAATTGTAACTGGGTAAAATCATTCCAGTTCCTATAGCATAATAGCTATTTGTGTATGTATTGGATTTTACTATTAGCTTGGTACTCAGTGTCGTACCTGAAGCAAATCCTGACTTCAAAGTGATCTCAATGACCTGGCCCTAGCTTCCAGGCTTAAATTTGTGCCAGGACTAATCCCTCGCAGCTCAGAGGGAGTCAAAGTTGCTCGCTTTTAAGGCTAAACTCCTGTACTGGTCCTGTGTGGAGTATGAAACTGATCAGAAACCCGTAAATGTCATGTATTCTTCCTGAAGCAGATCCCTCCTCCTGTTAACTCTGGAATTCACTTTTGCTTCTCAAGTTTTGCAGACAAATAAGCTTGCAAGAGTTAATGGGCAAGAGGATCTTCTATAACAACTGAAAGCCTAAGGGGAACTAAAGGGATGAGAGAACCAGAGATAAATGTGAAGGGGGAGAGGGCATTTTTTGCATTACACAGAGCTCAGCTCCACTGTGAATTTTAAGTGGCCTTGCACAGAGAGTAGTTGAAGGGACTGAAAGCAGAGTAAGCAGGATTAGTGGAACAGGATCTCTCTTCCTTTGAAGAACTTTCTCATCCACCTGCACAGATGCTGTGTGGAATTCCATTTACATTGCTAGGAATCAGTCCTCTCTGAGGGCAGTTTAATATCAAAGCTCTTGTCCACCTGAAAATAGACCTTGAAAGGCCCAATGCAAAATAGGTCTCTCCCATGGTGGAAAAGGATCCTTGGAAAACAATACTGAAAGTGTAGCACTTTTTCAGTCAGTTTCAAGTCCAGGTTCCCCAGCCAAGGCACTCTGACATCTCTGGCTCAGATTTGTGCAACCACAGATTAGTTTATAAGCTCCAGGATTTGAGTGTTGAGCTAGTCTTCAAATATTGCAAGTTTTCTGTGAGAAATCAAGCTTTTCATTCCAGGATGAAATAGCCTGTTCCTATGGGAAATGTGATACCATGCTTCCACCCAGGAAAATAAACCTTTCTGGCCTCCTGCCAGTCAAGTTGCTGATGCAGTGCTCTGCACAAAGCTGTGGTCAGTTCTGAGCCCTCACAGATGGATTCCACCAAACTTATGGCCTTAATTTTTAATAGGTTTGTGGGAGGAAGAAATAAAATAGTTTCAAGCAACTTTCACTTTTGCTTTTTCAGAGCTTACCATTGAGATTCCAATGGAAGGTACTTCTGTGAGTTATAAGTATTACACATGCACTTCTCACTGGGTGTCAGGTGGAGGTTTCCATCCTCACGTTGATGGATCATTCTTAATACAAACAGAGCCCTGCATCAAAAGAAGCAGGGCACAATCAGCCTCATGTCATTGGAAGATTTGCCTTGTTTAGAAATTCTTAGTGTGCTAAGTTTGGCTTTGTGATTGCCCTTTCAGTGTCTCTGTTTTCTTTGATATGACCCACCTCATTTATGGTGTTCCAGATTCAGTCAGGTCTCAATTTTATTGACAAGAAGGTGCTCCTTGAAGGTTTCATCTGCAGCTCAGTTCAGTCAGTAAAAGAGCGCTTGTTGACTTCAGCAGATGCTGGATGAGATCTTGAGCGTCTTTTGCCCCATTATCTTTGGCGTCTACTGCATAGGGCGCACAGCTTGCAAGCATTCCAGAGCTTCTGAATTTGCCCAGCATCTGCATTCCAGATAACCAATTGCTTACTGCTTAAAAAAAAATAAAATAAAAATGGTGCCTATAAACCATCCTGGAAGTTTACATTACATCAAACTTCAGAAGAATGCATAACTGTTTCATTCTGCTTCCAATCTTTCATGCACAGTTCTAGGCTATCCTTTCTGATTTAGGAAAACTTTTAAATATGATTTGGGGTGACATAAAACAACGTAGCTGATTGTGACAGAGATAGTGTGCCCTTTCAGAAAAAAAATCATTGTGCCTATTTAAATATTAGGCTTCAGCTTGTTAGTCAAAAATATGTCACACACAGCATTTTTTGTGTGTGTGTGGGAAAATACAATACAGATTTTGAAGTTTAAAAAAGTCTGGCAAATTACAAATTAGGATAATAATTCATGGGAGTAATAAAATATCAGACTTTTATTGCACTATTGAGAAGGGCATTAAAAAGCATCTGGGAACTTGAGGTTTGGAAAGATGGGCTTTGAAAGACTTGGTGGGTTAAATATTAATGTAGAAAATATGGCATCTGTAAATGCCTGGAAATATGTTAATAGGGTTTGATTCAGTGAAGGATTAAGCATTCCTTTGGGGTGCTGAGGGCCTCCAGGAGCTCCTGCTGACAAAGGGAGCTGAGGGATCCCAATATCTCCTGAAAGCCTATGGTGCCTGAGAGAGCTGTGCTTATAAGGAACATGCCAAAGGCTTCTGGTGTCAGCTAGACCAGCCAAGGGGGACATGGCAAAGTGAGAGTCACCCATGCTGTGGAGGTGCCCCAGCCTGGGCCCCAGGGATCCAGGAGAAAGCAGCAGAGCCACCTCACACAGCACTGGCTGGCATGGAGCTGCGGGGCATGGGAAACTGGGGGTGAGGGAGGAAACACAGGCTGTGCATCTCCCAGCATCTGTAGCCCAGTGCCCTCCAGGCTGGAGGCTGCCAGGCTGGAGGCAATACCATCCCTGTTACCTGTGGTAAGCTGGAGGAACACTAGCCAGAAATGCTGCTGTGCCCCAGTGTGGTGGGAATGGGAGATGTCGTCTTCTGGGGCGGGCCAGCAGGGCTGGAGAAAGAGATCCTCACATTTTCCCATTTCTTCTAACTCTGCTTAGCAGCTGCAGTTATCCTTCCATAAAGTCTTCTTCTCTTTTCACCTTAATTTTAGTTTTATTTTTCAATCTGTTGTTTGTTTAGATGAGATGGTCTCGGGAGAACTGAAGTCCTCACTCATCAGCCTTTTATTGTTTGTGCTGAGGAAACCAGCCCTTGTTAGCAGTGGAAACCTCCAGAGGCATGTGCTTTCCATGCTGTTTTTCAACACAGAGAACCAGCCTGTATGACTTACTGTGCTTCTGAAGATGCTGTGAGTGTGGGGGAGACTGGTGAGCTGGGACAAGCCGCCTGTCTGCTGCAGACACCACCTCCAGCCTGCAGTGGGCTGCCACAGCTTTTCAGCTTGCTCCAGCAGTGGCAGGTTGCTAACCCAGTGGTGGAGACTGACTGTACTCTGCTCTTAAAACACCTTGATTTTGTTTGCATTATTATTTTTAATATGCTTCTTTCACTCTCTCTCTCTCCACACACCTGCATAGTCTTTAGATTGCTGGAGGAGTTACTGTGCCATGTGCTCCACATTGTCTTTGTGCAGCATCAGAGCTGCGATGGTGCACAGGGTGATGGGTCCTCAGGCTGCACTGGGCACCAAGGAGCCAGGAGAGCAGTGCTGTCCCTCTCTCAGCCATCCAGGGGTGCCAGCACTGTTGGTGCAAAGTGCCAGGAGAACCTTAGTGGTGCCATGGGCCTTTGTTAGTACTTGTCATGGAGCAGAGCTGGTAGGGGTCTGTGCATTGCCTTTCCTGAGACAGAACAAATACGTCTCAGCTTTCTGGCATTGATTTTTGACAAAGGATTCAAGAAACTGCAGCTGTGCTGGCTTTCTTGTACCCTCCCCCACTTTATTACAATGCATGTTGTTCTGAAATACTCAATTCAGCTATAAACAATCTACTCTATCAACAACATGCTTTTGCACTTTTTGAAATGGTGCTTTGAGGGAGATAAATGAAAGTAAGTATGGCAGCTTGCCAGTAAAAATCCTGCAAACTGTATCATCACAGGGGCACTGACTAAGACAGCACATTATTTTATTTACTGTGGAAACTGAAAATCCATTTCTGCCCATACAATAGCTGTTTATTTCATCTTTGCTTCATGTTTGTTCTAATCTTTCTTGACACTTGTAGATAGTAATGGTTCACAAGCTGTTCAGATCAGTGTTTGCAGGGCTCCATCAGCCAGCACTTCTTTCTGGTTTTAGATGTCCATCACCCTCTTTGCTGGTGCGTGCCCACTGGCCAACAGCAAGGGAACCTGCCCAAGGCGTGGACACAGGCAAAGTACTGGGGAGGTCCTACAGCTCTTGTGCTAAACTAGCACACTCACCTCCACCAGCCAAGGTGTACACAGAAGCTTGTATTGTGACTGCATTGCAGTGAGCTGACCTGGACAAAGGAGTTCCTCGAGTTCCTCAGGATTTGAGTTTTTCTTTCTAAACATTCAGTCTGTCATATGTTTATACTGCCAGCTGTCTATGTATCCCATATTAGAAAAACTGATTCTGAGATGCAGAAAGATGAAGTGACAGGGTGGCCAGTGCATTCCTGCTAAGACCTGCTAGATTCAGATTAGCCTTGGTGATTTCTTAATCTGGGCAATGTGTCCTCTGACAGCCTGATGGCCTGTTCCCCAGTGCCCGCTTGGGTAGAGCAGCTCCTCCGGCACCACTCATCACAATGGCTTGGAGACGGGAGAAAACCAGGCTGGGGAAGAATGTTGAGACCATTTCAAAAGCCCCTGGAGAGAAAATGAGTAATATTTGTTTTCCTGAATGGTTTCACTGAAATTTAGGGAAAATAATTGCAGTTGAAAGATCTCAGTTTTTATTGTTCTGTTCTTTCTTTTCTATTTGTTTTCACACGCTTCTTTTTCAATGTACTTCCTCCTTTTCATCTCTAGCCTCTACTTTGTTACCCCTTATCCCATACCCCACCACAGAAAGGTGAAGAGACAGTGGAAAGGAAAGAACAAATATAATAAAGAAAAGATAAAAAATATATCAGATTTGCTTTTCCAGAACCTGAGAAAACAGTTTTTTATTAACTTTTGGATCTTAATTATGGCATTCTATGACCAAAAATCAGCTGAAAAATATTCTAAGGAACTATGATTTAACTTATATTTTGTTACCTAGCTACTTCTAAGGAATTCCATTTTATCCTTTTACATAGCCAAAGGGCCTATGAAATTCATTTTGCTCTGGTGATTTGTCCCCTCTGCATATCCATTATAGCCCATTATGCTGAACGGTCAGGAAACTCATGAAGGACCTTTTGATGTTGTGTTGCTGGCCATCTTTCATAAACTTATCCAGAGTATAGTCTCTTCCTATGTCTTCTTGCTTTGAGGGTGTTTGTTAGAGTGTAAAGGAGTTTCATGCATGAGTATGTTCTTTTCCCTGATTCCGTGTGTTCTACTGTCATGGTTACTTAAGACAAAGCACTTGTATGAAAAGAGATACACCAGAGGTAAAATAGCAGCCAAAGCATCTGTGTACCCCGAAGCAGGGGAAATGCAGAACTTTGTGATACCTGGAAATTCTACCGACTAAACAAAACACTTTTAAAGCTACTGTCTGTGGCCTAGAGACAGAATCTCTTTGACGCTTACAGCAGAGCTGAGAATCTCAAGCAGAGAGGCTGGTAACAGTCCTGTTGTGCCCCTGGGGCAGTGCTAATGAGCATTTGGCAGTGGGAAGACAAAAAAGCTATGTATGGCATGAGATGAGGTTGCTGGGTGTGAGACAGCCTCTAGCAGGCTGAGGTTGCAAGAGGGATGGCTGAAGATGAATTAGTAAGAATTACGCTGTTTGGAGAGAGGGCCCCCTTTAAATCTGTGGATTTGGCCTTGCTTTTACATGTTCCTTCTGAGTTCCAAGCAAAAAAGGCTAACACAATTTTCTGTTTGAGAATAACCTGCAAGCTGAACATGCAGGATTGATGATCATTTTCGAATGGTTCCAGGCAGATAGGTAGGTGTTGTTCTTCATTCTGCCAAATTCAGAACATACCTGAGTACCTGCATTTCTGTCTGGTTTATCTTACCTTCAATCTATTCCAAATAAACTAGAACTGACAATTGCACACATGCACTGTACACTGGAGACCCACAGGTGTACTTGCAAATCAGCCTTGGGGACTGAAATACCTGTCTTTGATTAATTTCAGTGGTAAAATGTCTAAATCCCTTACTCAGCCTTGCAGTGCTCACCTGTAAGTATCAGCCGTACTCAATATTGGTGGCCCTTCATATTTTTATTTCAAAAAAACAATTATCAGTCTCTGTTTCCAGTCCATCATGTGTCAGATCTAAAAGAAATGGCCATGCATAAATGTTTTTCTGAAGCATCCCTGATGGTAAAAGGTATGTGCAATAATTGTGTATACTCATTTGTGAAAAACTGTTAACCACTGAAATGCCCCCAACATAAACTCTATAGGGAAGTCTGGAGAGAGAGTCTGCCCATCCTGGGTGCTTGTTGTGAGTGTTGCAAGGTAATGCAAAATATTTCAGCAAATGGAGGAGCTCACTTTTGATATTAGTTGACTTAAGAAACCCAGCAGAAAGGGGAGAAAGTAGGTTCTGCTACATGATGCAACACTTAACGTTTCCCCTCTCACAATGGTAGCGGGGGGACAAAGTGATGCCAAACTGCTGTCCTAGGAAGGCACTGCTGGTAGCTGCCTTTGTGCAGGGTGGGCGAGATGGCCCACAGCAGAGGCAGGAAAAGCTAAACTCCTACAGTGCCATCTTCCTCCGGTGCAGGAGGCAGGAATAGCAGCAGATCTATACCAGACTAGGCAAAGTGGGGGCTTCACAGTCTTAACTGGATGCTTAGTTTTAAGTCGGTCCATCCTTTGACGATAAACACAGTCTTAGCCCTTGGAACCCTGTACTATTTAAACCCCAGGGTAAACAGGATTGCTGTTGTAAGACTTGCCCTAATAGCCCAGGGCCTAGTCATTGCATGAGTTTATTTCTCAAATGGCTGGTAATGTTTGACCACTGCAGCTCTGGGGTAAAACTGTTGTGTGCACACAACTGTAGTGACAGCAAATAGAAAAGAATGACATGAAAGTGTCTTGGGGAGTACAGCTTTTTTCACACCAGGGCTCTTAGTGCTATGGTCTAGTTGGCATGGTGGTGTCTGGTCAGAGATTGGACTCAGTGATCTTGGAGGTCTTTTCCAACCTTAATGATTCTGTGATTCTATGCCAGGCAAATAGCAGCTTGGAAGAAGTCATCATCTTTGGTGCAGTTCCTGTCTAGACGAGGTTTATGTTGCTCTGGCATGGGAATGATTGTTTGCCACCTGTGTGATGCACAAGTGTGTTCAGAGCTGGGGGGAAGAAGACAGGAGGGGCTAGGAAAAAAGTATTAAGGAAATCCCACCAAAAAAGCCCCAGGCCAGGAATGCCTTTGCTTGTTTTCCTACTGAAAAGCAAATGTTTTAGGAGATGTTTCTTCTGGCCTTGTATATCAAACATGACCACATTTTATCCTCTCAAGTACTGGCAGGATTTCCATCTCTTTACAGAGGCTTAGAGAACTTCCATGGCAATGTGATCCTTAAAGGGACACAAAAATAGCAAAAAAGCTGTGGACATTGTGTGGTGTCAATGTGAGCAGCAAATCAGTGTCACCTCTGCCCTGGCAGCGTATTGTGTGTCCCTTTGGATCAGAGCTGGTGAATGGCTACTGCCCTCTCTCTGTATTCAAATATGCAGCAAACCACTGCTAGAAATTCCATAATTAAATGTCTGTTTGCTTCCTTTGTTTGCTTTCCTATTGCTAGTTTCTTGTCTGGGATATCCAATGCCTTATTAAGCAGAATTAACTCTACCAAACTACGTATCCTCTGTCTCTCAGTTCCTGCCCACTGTGACAAGTGTCGTCGTATAGCATTTCGTGGTGTGGCCTTCCTGACACAGTTGTAGGGACCTTTTCACAGTTCCCTTCAACCCTTTGCCCCTCAGGAGGGATTCAAACCCTCCCTGGTACCAGTTCTGCCCCAAAACCTGTTGGTGGTGATTTATGAGGGAAGTGAGGCCTTGACGTGGGCAGGGAGGAGAGGAAGAGCAGTCCTATGCACTGGGTGCTCCATGGAAACCTCCCTCTGCTCAGCCAGCCCAGGAGAAGGCCAGAGGGCACTTCTGCCCTGGCCTGAGCTCACTGCTCTCCCCTTCAGCACAGCCACCTACACATACTCTGGGGCAAGTGCTCCTGCTCCTGAGCAGTCTCTGTCAGCCAGGAGGTGCCTGCTCACTCCACCTGCTTGTAAGGTGAGACCTTACCCCTGTAAAAGAAGAGGCTTTTGGTCTTACAGCTGTGTCCGAGGCTTGGAACCACAGCTGCAGGTTCACCACATGGGCAAGCTCTTAGGAGAGGTGTCACCAACAAGTGGGGTGACAAAATGGGTGTGCTCTGGGTGCCTTTGGACCCCAAAGAGGCCATCTGATAGCCCTTTGAGTGAATAATGGTTCTAGTTTATATAGATCAGGGACAGAGGAAGAAGTTTTCTTGGGAAAGCAAAGTAATTTAATCCAGCTGGCCCCCATTCCTCTGAAGAGTGATTGCTCCCTCATCCTGCAGTGGGAATTTGCTTCTAAACAAAAAAAAAAGATTTGGATTTTGCATGCAACAGATACCAAATGTAACTGCTGTGGGAGAAAGCAGGTGGAGAGACTAGACATGCCTGGTGCTGACAGATAGCATGTTTGTGCCTAATACGTTGGAGAAATTGTTCAGGAACAATTCAGGCATGTGAAAATGTGACCCTTGTAATATTGCCAAGGTCAGAAAAACTTAAGGAGATCCGCTGAGTAAGTGCGGGTCCTGCAAGGAAAAACCATCTAGAGGCAGCGTGGTTGTGTTGCCGAGGCAATTTTCCATCAGGGTCCTGTAGGGGCAGAGAGAGGAGCTCCTGCTGTTTTTCTCTGTTCTTTCTACTCATGAGGAAAAGTCCTGTATCAAGGTCCAAACCTGTTCAAGCCCACTTGGCTGTTGGCTCTTTAATGACTTCCAGTTGAATGTAAAAAACCATCCTGACCTAGAGGTTCATGAAAACTGTGGAAAGGAGTTGAGTCTCCTATGAATCCTCTTTCCATGCTGTCTTCTTTTCTTTTTGCTCTGTTCTGAAACTAATGAGGTTTAATAGCTTGTTTCCTTCTTTCTCATCCAGGCCAGCTTGGGGAAGAGAGGGAACATGGCTCTTCCTACCTGTGAACATGTCCCTGCTTGGAAAGTCCCTCTGCAAACACATAAGAGGTGTGTGAGCATTTTGGGGCAATCCTGGGGTAAACCAGGTGCAGAGGAGATAATAGATGCTTTTATGAAAATGTCATTTCATTTTATTAGAAAAGTGTCAGAGAGATGGGAATATTTTTCCTCTGCAGTCCTCTCTTTTTGTTCCCTAAAGATCTAATGTAAAAGACTAGTCCTATATCTGCTGAGAGATTTAGGCTGAAGGGAAGTAATAGCCAGATGCTCTTCCCAGGCAACTAAGAAATGCTATGGGTTAGATATCTGTCATGCCCTGGCCAAGTGAGCTGTGCACAGACAGTCAGCAGCCCTTAGGTCTGTAAGCAGGGTGGAATGGAAGTGGCAAATAGTTTTGGAGTGATGCAGGCAATTTTCACAGTGCCAGCTCGGCACTCCATCACTCTCTTGGTAGCATCTGCGGAGATGTTTGCAGGGAAGGCAGCTTTGGAGATTGTCTGATGCTATGTGAAGGAGGGGAAAAAAAAAGAGATGAACTAGCAAAAAGTTAATTAAAACTCTTCTGATTATGAGGTGGAATTTAATACTTTAAAAAATGCAGTGTGACACAGTGCAGCACTGCAGCTGAATTAATCATGAATGAGGATAGTAATTTTTAATTTTTGTGTGCATGAGAAAAACACTCAACAGATTTGACAATTAGAGCAGGGTAACAGCATTGCATGGCACAATGTGAAGTAGTTTTTCCCAGTGGTTTTTGAGAGGGAGCTAAACAGATGTGCTCAAATATTTACAAGTGCACAACATTCACATGCTTTTCGAATGCTGACCCTGCTGATTCGCAAAAGTCTGCTTCAATCTGGAGACCAGCTACTGTGGTGACACAGGCTATTTATCATAGGTAACACAGCGGCACTGCTGCCAGCTCCCCGTGTGCTTGTGTGCACAGTTCTCTCCTACTCTTCTGACACTGATACACCACCTCAGCAACTCACCTGGATCACCAGTTTGTCCCAACACAGTCCTGGCAGCAAGCTGGGCCCTGTCTGTGGGATAGGAGTGGTTCCTATACCACACCACACCAAAGAGAAACAAGTTTGATTTCAGTCACAGCAATGAAAATCAGAGTCGTTCAGTTGCAGTGTCATGAGGGCAAAGCACTCCTGTAAGGGTCTAATATTACATGTTTACTCTGTGTAATTTAACAGGGTTAGCCATCAATTATCTGCATCAAAGTGACCACCCAGAGGCCCAGTGTATTTGGCCTCGTCTGTCACTTAGCTGTCCCGTCATGCTTCAATTAAGAGCTGAGAATGCCAGCTAACATTGTCCATATCACCAGCAGTGCAGGGTGTTCCACTACACTGTTTTCCTCAAAAGGAGCCCAAAGAAAAGTCAGATTTGTTCAGCACGAGCTGGAGTTGGGGAGGATTCAGGTAAGCCAGATGGCAGTGTCAGTGATGAATGGCACAGAAACTGCCTGGATATCCTAACTGGGAAAGCTGAGCTGCACTGTACCTTACTGAAATATTGACTATTGCAGCAGTTGCTTTACACTGTTCAATTGGCTGTGTAATTACTTTCACAAATTAAACAAAAACAATGGTGAAAATATGTAAAATGTCACCTGGACTGAATTGTGGTTCAGATCCCCAGTGAAAATGAGTTTGGCAGCTCTCACTTCTAATCAGCTCGATTTCAGCCTGAACACCTCTCTGCTCTCAAGCCCAGATTGGTGTTGCAGGTCAGGCTTTAGATGTGGTGTGGATGCTGCTGTGTGAGAAGCCCTGCTTATCTGGCTTGAGTCAGGATAATTAGTGCCCCATTTTTTTCAAGCCATCCCACTCGTTCCATGCCTTGTAAACTTTTTGGTTTGTTGTGCCTGCTTTCCTGGGTTTCTTTACTTTGAAGGGCAAACATGCAGTCATGCACTTCTCTCTTGAGCTCACATTTCCTTTAGCATTTAGGAATGCGACACATTTCCTTTAGCATTTAGGAATGTGACAACCATTCACTTAGTGAAGACAGAGAGAGAATGAGGAGGAGACAGATCATCCACTTGCAGATTTACAAGTCAACAGGTCCCATTCCTGCTGACCTCCCTTCAGTAAGCTCAGTGTCACAGCAGGAAGTCAGACAAGCTGAACAGCATGCCCAGCTCTTTCCTCTCCCTCTGTGGTCCCCCAGAGAGCAGTTGGGAGGGATTAGCCAACTGGGGTTCTCCTCATTCCAAGGGGTCTCAGGCAACCTCACACACCCACCTTTCAGTTTCTTTTCACTGTGCTTTTGGCACGGCTGAACTTTGCTCTGATTTCTTTCTCTCCTTTTCCCGTCTGAATGTGTTACTGATGCAGCAGCCCATGTTTAGGAGCAGTGTGTAGCTGCTGCACATTAAGAAAAGCATCAAGAGACACTGCCATGGACCTGCAGACAGTAACTGCAACAGCTATAATGTATCTCATGAGATTTCAGGAACAGAGGTTAATTCACCCACTCTTGAGTGGGGAGGCTGGTAAACTCTGCACTCTTGACTCCCTGTGGAAATTATGATTATTCTTCCATTGCCTTCACCAGTGGATGTGAAGACTGCTACCCAGTGTTAGCCACTGTCTGGTCCTAGAGTCCCTGAATGGCTTGGTTTTCTCTTCTTCTAGCAATTTAGCTGGGAGAGTTTTTATAAAGTACCAAACAAACAACAGCTCTGTTCCAGCCACACTCTTGAAAGCCAGTGTGCCTTAAATGCCAGTTGCTGTGTATCCTGAAAAGAATGGGCAGTTGTGAGTGAGTTGTCTTAGTTTTGGTTGACAGTGCCTCATGTAGAGATGGAGATTTCTGCATTCAGCCTGAAGAGCAGACTAACTGTACATAGCTGTAGTACAATATTCATTCTTGGTTGTTGCCCATTTTCCACTGTAAAATAGCTAGTTTTCTCTGTTAGACAGTCTCAAGGACGATTTCTGTAAACATAGCTATGTTGTTGTAAAAATTATCTTTTTACATTCCTTTCCCATGGACACAGATCCTTTGACGGACACTTCTTTTAACCAATATAGTTAGAGATGGAAGTGTTAATTTTCTCCAATGATCTGTGATTTCAAAAAGTGTATATAAGAATTAAACGAAAGGGGTTTCCCCCCTTTTCCGCCCTTGCTCTGAACAAGAACATTCGGACTCCAGCTCTCATTAATTCTGCGTCTCGACTGATTACCGGGATAAGCCGTAATAACAGGCATCGCGGTAATACTTGGTGGAACTTGGGAAGTTTCTGTACCAATGAGAATCTGGATTGCCACAGCTGGAATCACCGTTAGGCAGTCACAGAGATACAGTGTGTTCTGTCAGGCAGGCTGGAGGAGCCCATATTTCTCATCAGATAGATGTACTAGTGCTTTTTAATACTTTTTAATAGTTTACAAAATTATGATAAGCTCTGCAAGGCCATTTAAAATGGATAATCTTGAAGTGGTATTAAGGATTAAAATGGGTCTGCATTGTATGCCTTAATGGGCCCCTCACAGACTGTTCAACATTATCAAAAGGTGATTTTAAGAGTTTGTAATAAATATGCTCCTTTGGGGAAGATTAGGAAACAGGGTGGGATTTGCCATCCTTCTGCTACCTCCAAATTGCTGTGCTTTAACTGAATTAATTACAGTGGGTCTGCCTTGAACTCCAGAGTGCCAGTTCACTTCTGATCTATTGCTCAGTAAAGAGGTTTGTCCTTAGGGGGAAATGTTTGCTCCAAGAGCCAGGGCTATTTAGTATTTGATTATCAGCCTAGGAGAAATTAGTCAAATAAGGCTCCAGCTTTGTGAACACTTAACGTGCATGTTTAACCTTCCATTCCTGTGGACTCCTTTAGATTTCAAAGTGCAATAAAATAAAGTGTGCCTGCAGAAATCTTATGGGGACCAGGGACTATGAGAGTTATTTATTGACAAAGCAGAAGTGAACGACTTCATTCAGAAAGTTTTCCTTGTGTAAGCTGCGCTTATCCTCTTCTAGTGTCCACCCTTGTCTTTGCTGAAACCCAGCCTTTGTCCATGCCACTCTCAAGGGCTGGGCCTGAAATTGTGGGAAGATTTGAGTGTATGAGTGAAACTGGATAAAATTACAGAAATTACCCTCCCTAAGTGTTAATTTGTCATTTCACACTTTTCTGTATTGACAAAGTTCATATCCTTGGGCAACCAAGTTGCCAGAGTGGTACAGACCCCGCAATAATAATCCTTCTCTGTCAACTTTCTGGGGTTTCTCTTTATATATCAATTCCATTTTACATCAGTTAAAGGATTTAAAGCACAAGTATGAAACTTGCCCATTTCACAAAATGTTGAAGGTTGAATGATTTCTTGAGGAGCCCACTAGAAAAGTTCTCATAACACCTACTGTCAGTGTCTTGCCAGAAATGTGCTTCCTGCTATTTTTGTCTGCCTAAAATGAACACACTGGAATTTATTGATTTGTTGAAAAATAACAGTTTAGGAGAACAAAGTGGTTTCCTATAGTTTTACCAAACCTATTTGAAATTTATTGTTTCTAAAGCAGGCTTTTACCCTCTTGGCTTCCCAGCCCCCTAAACTTTGTGCTTTGGAGTCAGCATTCCCAGAGCTTTCGTACTTGACTGACTTTCCATTGTTCTTACTGAGATACTGAGAATCCATTAAACTGAGCTGGTCTCTGTTTTTGTGGACCTTGAGTGTGATTTGGAGGCCTCAGTTCAGGCAGAGAGCCTTCAAAAGTCACAATAATCTTTGTATATCACCAAAGGATTTTGTATAAATACAAGCTTCCCACAGTGCTGTATGTGTGAACCCAGAAAACTCCACACTTAGTTCCAGCTATCTTTCTTGACTGACAGGTTATTTTAAGTTATTGTCACCCAAACAGATCTTGTGCACAGGATGTTAATTTTCTTAATTTGCTTAACCATATGATTGCAAAATATCAACATGTGATACAAGAGCAAAAAAAAATTAATATAGTAATTTGTATTAACCCCACAATATGATGATAGGGGAAATTGTCATCTTTATATCTAATTCACACTTAATTTAACCAAAATACATTGTAAATAGAGGTTAGGGGCTTGAAAATGTATTGAATTGGTCTGGTGATTGTTATTTTAAAGGAATAACTGAGGGAGGGGGAAAGAAGGGGTTCATGGGGCTGGAAACCTGCTAACCCCTTGCTGCGGTCTGTTGGTGATGCCAGTTCATGTGACAAGAGGAGCACATAGAGTGGGCAACAGCCCTGTCCCAGGTGTGGCTGCATTTGTTCTTTTTATTGTGACTGTCTGCAAGTATGTAGTTCCAGGTTAACTGAGCCTAACTATACACACTTCCTAAATTTCAGATTGTAGTTTTTGAGTTGGTGATTGGTGCTTAAACTCTGACTCTGGGGTTAAAGTCTGACTCAAGAAATTGAAGTGGGCAAATGTTCCTATTAACTTCTGCATTTCACACCCTTAATCCTATTTTTAGGCATCCTGGTGAATCAGCCTTACTAAGGAAAATGCTAAAGCAGAAATTTCACTTGGAGCACATGAATAATCCTACACCAACATTTGAAGGCCAGGACGTTTTAGATCCAAGAATTTGCTGGAAAACTCCAATGCGTTATGTACTGCTTTTACTTTTACCCTACAGGATAGTGGCCTTCACATATTTTTGCCTGCAGGACCCAGGATGCTGGGTGACTGAAAGCATGCGTGGAATCTGGAACATTTATGGTGCAAACATCATTTCAGCATTCTCCTACGCAAGAGATGATGAAACTTCCTAAGATGAGAGCCTATGTAAATATGTGTTATCCATCAGCTAGGCAAACAGATGAGGGGCTGCTGTTTTTAGAAGCTCCAGATGATGGCCATGATCCTTTAATGTGATTATTGTGAGCAGAGCCAGATTATTGAGAGCAGAGAGTGGATCTGCAGTCCAATTCTTACTCTGCAGATCCACTACAGGACTGGATCTAACTCTGCACTACCAACAACCAGTACCACCTGTGATTCAGGAAACATGAGCAAAGCCAAAAACAGCTGAACTTGCCACCCTGAAAGAGGAGAAGAGGCATCAGAAGAGCAAGAACCTTGTTGTCCATGCTGAGACAATACTTGTTCAATTAAGCATCTTCTGGCTGCATGGCAATAGCCTGTATGTGCAAAACTCCTGGCTCACTGCTAGCCTCTGCACATACCTGTCCTAAAACCCCTCAGATTGACAGGTGACCCTTCCACTGGGGAGAATGGCTCCATTCCCTCCTGACCACTGAGGGTCACTTCAACAATCCTTTCAGAGTTATTTTGTCTATAGAAAACATGGACAGCAGCATATGCCGATGCCAAACCTGGTGCCATGGTCACAGAAAAGGAGATGCTCTAATTCTGCATTGTTCCCCCACTCCAGGTAACACGAAATAGAGCTGCCAGTCTAAGCTGGCTATTAACAAACCCGTTCTTTTGCAGAAGTGCTACATATATGTAGTACCTGTATATATATATATGTAAAAGAATATAAAAAAGTCTACCCTCCATAAATTTCAATGTCTTATTCTCTGTTCTTACTAATGCTTAACTTAAACCTTGACATCTAACTCTTCTTCAGTATTCCTCAGCAGGGAAATTAATTTACAGTTTGTTCTGAAAGGATATCAGCAAACGGACATCCATGCAGATAGCCATTTATTGCTCTAGCAGTGAGGTTAAACAGCTTGTGCTTTTAACTGCCTGGCACAAAATATATAAAACTGTTTGGTTGAGTTATTAATTCAGGATGACCTGATATAATGTGATAGTAAAAGTTCCTTTCCTAAAGAAGAAAAATACATGCTCTGCTCAGGATCTCCTCTTGATTCTCTGCTCCAAGTGAATAAACATACAGCTGAATTCTCCCAGCAAGGTATGATCCAGAAACAAACTGGCAGCAGTGTGTCTGCTAATGTAAATTCTAACTCACAGAAGTGGCCCACCACCAGCTCTGCAGTCAAAATGCTTGCTCTGTCTTGTCAAGAATCAACACAGAACATGCCACAAGCCCAGAAAAATCACCTGGTTTAAATCTCTAAAGAATGAAGCATATGGTTTACACTGATATACAATGAAATATCACATGCAAGAGTGGTGTTTCAGGACTCAGCCACCATTGATGAAAAGGAAGCAAAAAAGGGAAATCTTGCATGAATTAGACAATAAATATTCTTAAAGACAACTTACAAAGACTAATGCCTACAGAAGTGATGTCAATTAGAAGAGCTTATCTCATCTGAAATAATCTGCTCCTCAGAACATGGACAACACACTCCTTCGGCCTGCAGCTGCTAAACTGTCCAGTGGGTCACCCTAGGAAAATCACATGATGAAGATGACAAATGCAGTTGTGAATGTTCACACAACTCCAAGACTAATCAACCACAGTGATTCAGACAGGGCTCCTCCAGGAATGGATAGAGCTAAAACCTTGAAATTTGGCAAGAATAAAGTCCTCGATAAGGGGAAGCACTTAGAGTTGCTCTGGAGAAAATCTGGTTTCATCAGCGGGATTCATGCTCATTTGGAATTGACCGTGTGCAGTAGAACATCTTGTCTGTGTGTGTGCAATTGAGAGATGCACAGTGCATAGTTGCCGTGCAGTTAGTGTAACATATGCTCCAGTACTTCCAGACGTGACTACTGAAGTTGGTAGCAAAATCCTGATGTCTTCAACAAGGCCTCAATTTTAGTCATATAAAAACTGCTACGTGTGAAAGCAGCTGGGGATCTTTATCTTCACCGAAAAAGTGTGAGAAAGAGAAGAGGAATCCATACTGAGGAACTGACTGAAAGGCTGGAGAAGCTACAAGCACTGGCTTGTAGCATTCAGGAGATAGAATGATATCGCTACCCAGTCTGTGACTTGCTGTTTGCATTCTGGCAGATGCTTTTATATTTCTTGCACTTTGCCTGGCACCTCTCAATAAGAAATCCTCAGCCTGACCTCTACTGAAGGCATCAGGGCATTCCTCCTTAGTCTCCATAAGCATTGAGATAATGTGCTTAACATTTAAATCCCAGGGCCATATGTGCTGTAGTCTCTGGAAGAAGAAAGGCTGGATCAATGCGCTGGACTGCTGTCACATCTTGGTCTCAGGGACTGAAGTTCATTTGGTGCCCTGTTTTATACAGGACAGTAAGAGCCTGCCCACTAACAAGGTAGTGATCTGAGGAGAAGCAATCTTAGTCCTGACATCAGTTGTGGATCTGAAGCCTCCTTCAGTCTGTGGTGCCAAAAGCCGGGGCTGAACTCTGCAAATCACATGTGTTTCCCCAGTGACCTCTCCTGAATGCTGGCTCCAAACAACCCCCACTGGAACTGTGTGCAGTTCCCCACTTGAACTGGCTGATGTGAGCCCATCTCTCATCATGACAAGCCCAGCAGGGGATGCACAGGTTCAGCTGGTGCTCCAATTTGTCAGCAACTCTCCAACTCCACAGACAGCAGGACTGTGCCGAAGGTTGAGACAAGGCAAACAATTTCAGGCAAGATAAGAACAGACTAGGTTTTTACCCAACCAGAACTTATTTATGTGAGGCTTCTAAAAGTTCAGTAGTTTTAACTCCATTGCTGTGTGCTTTACTGCTGTTTTTTGGAATCAGGAGGGGAAGTAACAAATTAGCACAAGGGAAAGCATTCTTGCAGCAACATCATGGTGGGAAAAAAAGTCATGAACCGCTGGAAATCCACCCCAAAACATTCCTCTGATCTTCCAGGATTTTTTAATCTCTGTTCCAGATCTCAGAGGTCTATAATGCAACAAGTTTTGGATAGGTCTGCACAACTCTGATGCCAAATTTGAAATGAGATTTTTGATGCTCTCTCCTGTCTAGTTTCCTTTTCACAATTCAGGGATTGGAATATTTCCCTCCTCACTTTGAACTTGGGATCTCCTGCTTTTAGCAAAACCGGATGAGCTGGGGCTGTGGTAGGGACATAGGCTGGGCACCAGCTGGACACAATACTCAGAAAAGCCATCTGCTATGTCCAGGATCTCCATGAACCTCAGAGGGTGCTGCCCCTCTGGCTCCACAGCTCTTTCCTTTTCCTCCATGAATGCCCTCCAATAAAGTGTGTCTGTGCACCAACTCTTTAACTCCAGGACCAAATTGCCTGCTCTGGAGCCAGAGCTGGATGCTCCAGAACTAATCTGAACATCTGAATTTGAAAATCCAAAGTAAACAGTGTTTAAAGGCAGGTCAGATTCTGTTGAAGCACAATAGCCAGCAGATAATTTAAGTGTAAGTCAAGGACGTGGATCTGTTTCATGAAAGTGAACGTAAACACACCACACACACCCCCTCACCCCAAGGAAGGTTATGGGGAACACAGGCTGGTTTCTTCTCCACACCGCAGTTGTTGAAACATCACTGCAAGGTCACGGACAACATTCTAGCTCATCAACACTGCAGATAAACACACTTCCTTCCCAAAGAGCCTGTGAAAACAGCTGTTCAGCATTACAGTGTATTGCAAATGATTTCTTGTCTCATCAAAGGCAGTTATTCTTGGATAATGCAAAGGGAGTGGTCTGAGAAGCACCCGGCACCTGCACTGAGCTACACTGCTTGGAGAGGAAGCTGGAGCAGAGGAAAGGCAATGATATGCCAGACTTATTGGTTTGCATCTGACATTTATTACGATTTCGTTGTGAATATAGTGGGGGGGGGGAAGTCAGGTGCTTAATGACCAGACTTCTGAGGCAGGCAATGTGTCAAATATTTCTCCAGTGGTCTTACAGTAACTCATTTCACTTTCCTTGCTTCAATATATTTGCAGGGCTCACCCTCATGACATTCAGTGCAATGTGTGCAGGGAGGCACAGCCACAGGCTGGGGTGCAGGAAGAGTCTGTGGGAAGCACACCAACAACAGGGGCAGAGATGAGGAACATCTCCTGTGGGGGAAGTGACACAGGAGCTCCGATACTGTGGAAAACCAGACCTGCTAGCATGTGGAAAGAGAACAGGATAGGACCAAGGACTTGGCCTGGGCAGGTACAGAGGTGTGCTCAGCCAGGGTCTGGACTGGAGGACTGGAGGTGGATTGGGACTTGTGGGTCTTTCACTTGCTCTGCAGTAGCCTGTAAAACAGGCAGCTCTGCATTTCTCCTGTCTCATGGTCACAAGCATACAGACAAGGCAACCCGCACTGCTGAGGAAGCAGCACACCAGACCCTGCGGGGCCTCCTGGCAGGGGGTAGGAAAACATGCAGAAAAAAATGTGTTCTAGTACCATCCTTGTCCTTTCTTTAGTTGTAAATCTACCCAGGATAGTGTTTGTTTATCATCCTAGGCTTGCATGTGTGAATTGAGTGCTGACTTGCCGTTTAAAAGCCCCCACAGTGGGCAAGCTTTCTAAGGCCACATTAAAATGATTACTTTGCTGTATGATCAATTGGGACAACTGACAATGAAAATGTTTTAGAGCAGACAGAACCCACAGATATAAATAACTCATTTCCTCCAAACTGAAGGCAGCCATCCACCCCCCAAAAAATGTTTCTGTTAAGATACTGTTTACACAGATTTAATCAGTTTTGTCACTGGGGCACAGCAAAAACAGCAATGTGACCTGCTGAGATTTAGCACCAGATTGCAATTTACAATCAAGGCACCAAGAGTCACTGAAGTGCATAGCTCCTGCCCCAATTACTAATTAATCAGACCCAAAGAGGTCTCCATAAAAGGCATAGCAGTCAGCTGTGAACCCTATAAATTAAACGGGCTTCTCTATCCTTTATGTAGGAAAGGTGACCTGCAAAACTTTACATCTTGCAGTTAGGAGCTGGTCACAGAAGAAAGCAAACTTGTTATTTGGTTTTGTTGGTTTTTTTTCCCTCCTTCATTAATAAGAATGCAATCAGCTTGATTACAGTAAAGCATTGTTAAAAAGACAGTTGAGATGCTGGGTTGAAATTAGTTTACTAACTTGCTTTTTTTGAAAGTGTGAGTATTCAGATTCTTCTGTTTGGTTTAGTTACTTGTTTTCTTGGGTATTTCTTGTTGGGGTTTTTTTGTTTTTTTTTTTTTTTTTTGCTTAAAAGCAATTAGCAAAGTGGCAACAGCTGCATTGGTTCCTAGTGGTGGGTGGTAACACGATGGCTCAGAGAGGGCACTTCCCCACAAGCTGCAGTGAGTCAGATCCTCCTGGATCCTCCACACTTGTGTGTGGGGCTTCTTCTGCATCCAGGAGCTTGTCCCTGTGGAAAGTTCCATGTGGAGGGCCACGGTGACCTGCTGGAGATGAGGTAGCAGTTTCCAGCAGGCAGAGAGCCTCGGGCTGGCAGCTGCCATGTGCGTGCAGGGGTCTCGCTGCTGGCACAGAGTCAGTGCTTCAGGGGTGCTGGCAGGGCAAGGTCAGAGGGGCTGGAGGGCCTGCCCCTCTGACCTTGGAGATGCTGGTGGCACTCAGTCCTCAGCCTGGCACTGACCTTGCTCCTGGCTGACCTAGCCATAAGGTGCATTGGGCTAAGTTGTTCTTATCTGTGTCCTTCAGAGTGCCCCTGCCTTTGTGTGGGACAGTGGGGCTTTGCCAGGGGCCGTGGCATCTCGGGTTGGGGCTGCGCAAGGCCTGTCACCCACGTAGGGGGATTGAGGGGAGGGAGGCAAGGGCTTGGTGGTATTTGCTTGTTGAACTCTTGCTGGGTGTACAGGCTTTGAGGCTTTAAAAGCTGCACTGTGGGTACCCACAGTACCTGGGCTGGAGGTGAGCAGTGCTGCTCCCCAGGGCGATGGAGATGCCCCTGCACACATTTCCCAGCAATCCCCAGCTTCTTTCCAGGGGTTAGAGAGTTTTCTGATGCCTTTGGCTCTGCTAATGTCTCTCAGGCTCAATGGGCTCTGAAAAACGTCTCAAAGAGTATCTCAATTATTCCTCAATGTATCTTTCAAGGTAAATGAGGTAATTCTGACACTATTAAAAAAATAGAGAAAGAAATATAAAAGTATGAGCTAGATTATCCCATTTGAAGTTTTTATATGTCATCTCATTACTTTTATGGTGAGACCAAACCTTCCTGATGTTGATCGTTCAAAATAGAAACCCACAGATTTTAATACATGCTTTTAGATGAAACCACAAGATAATGTGAAAACAGACAGTGCAGTGTGTCATTAAAGTGGGTTATTTCAGTATAAATATTCTGTTTTCTATTTTTTGAAGAGTTTCGTCTAAATTTTAGGCAATGGTATAGATTTATTTTTTTAGAGCTAGAAATAACAGGGTAAAATCTTGGTGGTGGTATTTTTCTAGTCACTTTGTCAAATGCACGACTGTGCACATTACATAGGGGAGAGAGAAAGCCTTCCCTCTTGTCACCCCTCGGCAACATAACAGAGAACAGATCTGCACATCTGTAAATAAATGCATCATTAGATTCTCATCAATTTGTAAGCTTCACTTGATGTATGGCTAAAATAATCCCACAAGGATAACTAAAGAAGTGTTTGCTTTCAAGCACACACAACGCAGACCAGCGGAAACACTATTTCAGTTGAACACAGTATGCTGGGATTTTTGGTTGTTGGCTATTTTTCTTTTTTTTTACAAGAGTCCACATTGAAGAATTATTTTAGATACATTGCTACCAATATATTCATTAGCTGAGGATCTCTGGACATATTAAAAGAACACAGTAAACCAACTAATGATGCACTTGAGCAGTAACAGGTTGTCATTAGAGCAGCATCTGCTCTCATCAGAGTTAATTATTCAGTTGCTTTGTTTTCCAAGTAGGTGTCTGGTAGAATTTAGCAGAATCTTAATTAAAACACATTTTCAAACTCCATGGATGCTCATCTCATCTAAAGAAATCAAGACAATTTCCACCATAAACATCAAGCTTCAGTTGAGCCATCAAATAGCAGAAGGATCTCAGCCAAGGCAAGTTTTAGGCGTTAACCATTACAGTGCCAGTGGGATGCAGGTTGCTGTGGAACAGTGCCCTGATGAACTCCCCTGGTAAGCTGTCCTGTGCACATACCAATAGCCAACACAGGCACACAGTTAAGTAAGGACAATACTCACACTGTGTAATTGTTTTCACTGTACCAACCCTTCAGAAGCTGTGTGTTAATTCTGAGCTGCAGAGGGGAAGTGTGTGCTCCCAGGAGACAGGAGTCTCTCCATGTTCAGGCACAGACCTGCCTTTCTGCCCCCTGCTGCTGTTTCAAACAGCACTGCCCTGTGCAGATCCCCTGAGCTGACCTAGCAGCAGATGCTGGTATTTTTGAAACTCTCCCTGCACTCTTCCACAGCACTGGGAAAATATATCTTTCTTTTATAACAATTTCTGTCTTGGAAAGCCAATGGAAGTGTTCTGTCTTTGGACATAAAAAGATTAAGTGATTATTACGAGGCTGCACTGACTGTCAGAAACTTGCTGCTAATACAGTAGCCAGAGTCATGCTTTTCCCATTGGATTTGGTAAACCCAGCATGTTCCCAGGATGCTTTCAGGGAGGGAGTAGGGAACTGGACACATCCATGGCTGTGTGTTTCCACTCAGCTAAAAAGTCTCTGTAAAGAAAACAACCCTCTGAGGCAAACAAGCTTAGATTCAACCTGCTTCACTTGAATGCCGATGTCTATGGTTGCTTTCCAGGGTCTCCTCTTTATTAGATTTCAGCAAGTGCATACCAAAAAAGTTTAGTCTATGAGCAAAACCTTTATTTCCCAATGGCCAGCACAGAATATGAGAACTTGAATCTTAAGCTTGGAGGTTTTTGCTGCAGTGTATTGACTTACACTTGAAGCTACTTGGGAATTTTCTATCATAAAAGTGCTGTTTCATCAAAAGAAAATATTTAATGAAAATAAAGTATTATAAGCAGGTTGAGACAGCTGCACTCAGACTTGTGGATGGGAATATTCTGATTTTTCACATTGAAACTGAGGTTTTAAAACAGTTTTATTTGTAATGTTATAAACAGTTATTTGAAAACTACAGATACAATTAAAAAAATTTCAAAATTCTCATGAGATATTTCAGGTTTACCAGTGCAGTATCTATTTCAATCCTACTTTACAGAGCAGTTAAAAGCTTTTTGGGTTGGTGATGTTTGGAAATGGAGCTGCATCTGGAGTTTACTTTTGTCTTTGCTTTTCTGATCCCTTTTAAAATAAAAGCTGTTCTAATAGACAGTACCTGTCTGTTGTGTAAGGGAAAAATGGAAATCTGTAACTCAGTGACTGTAGTTTAATAGCTTATATAATTTTTTCAGGTCATTTTGAGCAGCTGAGCAAGCAGACCCTCCACAGAGCAGGGGTAATGCCAGGCTCTGCAGTATTGCAGGACTCCTGACTTGGTTGGTGGAAATATTTCTTGGTTCAGGTTCCTTAAGGGAAAACAAGCCTCTGAAGAACATGAAGGTATTTCTTTATATGTGTTCCCTTCCTCCTCCAGAGCAGCTGTAAGAACTGTTTCCCCATCATCATCTTCCCTCTTCCCACCAGAAGTGACTCAGGATGAAGATGCCAGCTTTTCTCTCCTGCCTGGATGACTTTTCAGATCCCACATCTGACAAGCACACTGCAGGAGTACAGCAGTCTTGCTCGGGGGAGATGGACATCTCAAGGCATCCTGAGAGGTTTAAAAGGACACATGGTCATTTTTCATCCCAGGCCTAAGCAGCTGGGCTCCCTCTTTCTGGCATGCTGTCTTTTTGGGCAACAGGGCTCAAAGCAAAATGAGCTGATAACAAAGAGCTTCCACCACCTCTGAAACCACAAGCTTTTCTCCAGAATACTCAGTTTTACATCAGAATTGTTCTGAAAACTGGCTTACACTAAACAGCTGATGGTGCACAGGTGAGCACATGCAGAAGATGACCTGAATAACTCACCCATGGTTTTATCCCTCAGAACAGTCCAGGCCGCCTTGACTGACACTTTTAGGAACTACACCACAGCTGTTTGTGCACTCCTTCACTGGCTAACGGGCAAAGCAGGAAGGCAGAGCAGCAAAGCTGTGGGCTGATGCAGGTGGCATTTTCATGCCACAGCACTGGCGGATGACATGGAGCGCTGCCACGTTCGAGCTGTGGGCTCCTGCTTCAGCGGGTGCTGCGCAGGCACGGCTGCAGCTGCCACGGTGACAGCCTGTGTCTGGGGAGCTTTGCTGCTGTGCTTCCTTTTAAAACCTCGTTTTTGCCTAGAAAAAAAAACTATCTAGGGACCCTGCAGTGTTGGAGGGTGCTTGTGCATGACCACTGAAGGTGTTCAGATCTCTCAGAAAAGTTGCTTGGGGGAGACAGCACTTGGGCTGTAGTCTCCGCTGTGGGACATGGGGCCCTGTCCTGAGGAAAAATGGCATTTTGGAGAGGAAGTGGGCTTGCTGGTTGTCCTGTTCCTGTCACCAGAACATGTTATGCACAGTGAAAATAAATAAATTAAACCAGTACTTCAGTCTTCAGAAAAGCAGCTGCTATTCACTGCTGAGTGGGGCCTCTGGTTTCTCCTGAAGAGTGGCTGCTTCCCAGCAGAGGTGGGTGCTGGAGTCTGCAAGCAGCATGTGTGTGTGAGCTCCACATGACATCTTCTGATGAAAGACAACCATGACAGGCTGGAGCACCTCTCTGTGCCAGGGCACTGGAGAGGGCCACTGTTCCTGTCACTGTCATATAGTCATGGTGACGGAGCCAAGTTGGATCTCACACATGACCCTCACTTTTGAGAGAGAGTAACGTATTTACTCACTGCCATGTGCCACCAGCAGAAAGCTCTACCTTATGTCATCCTGTCTAATTGGAGCTTGGGTCAAACAGCTGCTCAGCCAAATTTTGTGCACACACCTTTGCAAGTAAACGTATCTGCACACGTGCTTATGCTTAAGCACACAACTTGCAGCCAGCATCTGCGTCATGTGGAGCTTGGCACACCAGGGCTCTGCCACTGAGCAGTGTAGACTGAGCTGGGGCTCTCAAAGGACCACAAAGGGCAAGACAGGACACCCACTGGGACACACAGTGTGCCCCATTCGAGCTGTGGACGAGAACTCTGCCTTTTTGCTGTGAATATTTCTGTGCCTGCAGCAGTGTGTTTTTCCACCCAAAGTGAGATCAGATGGGTTGTAATAGCAGAGTAGGCAGAGAGGGGGGCACATAGCAAGCCCAAAACTGTAAGTGGGGAGCTACAGTGATGCAAATAGCTCATTCCCAGAACTCACACTTTCAGCTCAGTGATATGATCTGATCAAATTTGTCAAATTTTTTGACAGTTAAAAAAAAAATGGAAAATGAGGACTCTATTTGGGTAAATGGATTTTTATTAAAATCTTTATGGCATATTTTGTTTCAGTAAGAACTTAACTTGAATCAATGTGCCAAGGACTGAGTTTCTAGTGAAACTCTGTTTCTTCTTGCCCAGGCCTGATTGCAGAATCAGACAACTGCACTGCCCTGACTGATGTGCACAGCATTATCGGTGTGGCAGAGGAGTCAAGCCCCCAAGGATCTTTATTTGCACAGACAGACACAGAGCACACTTAGGGTGCCTTACTTCAGAGGCCTCGGTTGTGCTGGAACACCCCAGGGCAGCACAGGTCTTGCTGGAGCAGGGGCAACTGCAAGGACTGAGGTGCCCTTGGGCAGGACCCTAACAGGGCCCAGGTACCAAGTGCTCCAAATTAACTCCTGGAGGAGCTAATTTTTTGCATTGATTTCAGCTGGAGCCCAGAGGAAGGAGGCTGAGGCTCACCTGCAGAGGAGATGGAGAAGTGAGAAGGTCTGAGCTGCACCAAGCAGCCCTGACAGGGAGATGTACAGCAAAGGCTCCCAGGCTGCTTCCCAGGTTCACTATTCCCACCTGTCATTGCTGGAGCAGGAGTAGAAATGCTTCATGAAGACCAGCGAGTGGTTTGGACTCTGCCAGGTAAGATGGTGTGAGCATGTATTTGTGGCCAGGTGCTTTGTTTTGTGGTGCTCTCGTGGGTTGTTATACTTGGCTTACTGGCAGTGATGCTACTTACTGCCTTTGTGCTGTTTGAACCCAGCTCTGGTGGTTTTGCTGTGATAGTGCCTGAGCAAAGTATTGCAGAGGCTGCTTCTTGATGGCCTTGTGAAAACAGAGATGAGAGCAAGAGATGTTAATGAGAGGAAGAGGGGAGAGCTATGTGCTTGGGTGTAAAATCTGTTTTTAAAACCAAGATGCTTGCTGTGCTGTGAAGTGCGTTGCTGCTGCCAGGGTTTGACCCAGTTCTTGGTTCAGTCAGGCTAGCTGGTTCTGGGACACTCCTCCTCTTTTCATTGCAAATTCAACATCAGCTCAATTAATCAGGCTTCATGCAGTGAATTGAAAACCAAAAAGTCCTTTCTGACATTTATCTCTGTCTTCATTCCTGGGGGAAAAAACCCAGGCACACAAACCCCTCCTAATGAAAATCAGACAGTGTGAGCAAGTGGCTCTGAAGCAAAGTTTTTCTGCTCCTAAACTGTACTTCAAGTCATTACGAGCTTTGCTTGCCAACGTTACAGTAGCTGAAGCAGTATGTACAGCCTGTGATACGCAGACTGGAGTAAAACCTTCTTCATGACATTTTGTTGTATGGGAAAGCTTGAGTTTTTGGAAGACGCTCCGATAACACAATATGGAAAGCATGCTATCTTAGCATTTCCTACGCCGACTTGGAATGCCTTCTGTTTGGAGAAGATCCACTGGCAAGTGAGGGAAGGTCTGAACAGTCAATTTAGATTTTCTTTTAAATGTATTCTGTATGCATATATTGTGGTTATTTTGAGATTTTTGCCTTCTGGAATGATTACTGTCTGATACCAGATAGAAAAGTCATTATGCATAAAACATAGGTGTACAATGAGTTCAGTAGCTTAGGGGAGCTGTGGATGGAACCAATTAAGTTTCATTAAGAGGTGCAGACCTTATTTTTCTTTAAAACCCCATTCCACACCTGTGGGGCTGCCACCATTAAATTAAAATCAGTTGTCAAGGCTGTTTTCTTTTTCTGAAGTATGCTTTTGCTGAGGACACCCTAAAAACAGAGCAACATGTAGTTGCTGACCCTGGATCAAATGCATGATCTCACTGTGTTTTAGACCCTTCTGTAGTTATGTCCTTCTATGCCCACCTCAGATGGGGGGAAGTTCACAGTCCCAATCTGGGCTGTACCCTGCAGGTCTGGCAGCACAACTTGCCCAAAAGGGCAGTGCAGTGCCTTCCATCCCCGTTTAAGTGTACAGGGCTACTCATGCCCTGTGTTGTGCAATGGAAGTATCTGTGTTTCTCTTTCAAAGAGCTTACAGCTTCCAGGGGAATGTGAGTGGGATGTTATCAGAATATGTAAAAGTGTTTTGTGCATTATATCTATATTAAATGCGTTTGAGATGACTGTGAATGGCAGGAGGATTGATGTGGCTGACTGGAACGGTTGGCTGGCCAGTCTGTGTTGGTGGAGAAGAGGAAAGGCTGTGCAGGAGGAATGGCAGCAGTTGTATTGTTCAGAGTGGCACCACAGAAAGGACACAGATGGCTGTAAGGGAGGTGCCAAAGTGACTGGATAACCCCACTCATCTACAGCATTAGAGAAAACAACCTTGGAGCGGGAAAGTGGAAGCTCCTCCAGCTTAAGGGTTCCTCATTGCACCTTGTACTGCCTGCATGGGACAAAGACAAAATAATAATACTTTCTTCTTGTCCCTCTCGGAAGGAAAACAACAGAGGGCATAGTTACTAAACTTGGCAGACAGCCCCATGTACCCACAGCTCCTGCTTGTTGCCATTGCTGCCCTGCTTGGAGCACGGCACAGCTTCGGTGTGACCTGCTGCTGGGGAAGACAGGGAGCTCTGCTGGCTCCTTGCCTCCTTCCTGCTCTAAATGGAGCTTGGGTGTTGTGTCTGGGTGCAGCAGGGTTGGCACGTGGCCTTATTCAAAACCTGGCCCAGTAAGCCCTGAAGCTGCCGAGCTGTAGCTCCAGCAGCCTGATCCAGCTCTCTGCACATCTGGGCACCAAGTCAAAAATGTGGGATGCTCAGCTCTGCCATGGCTTTTGGAGCCTTAGCCTGTGTGGGAAGAGGAGGCGATGGGCTGCTGGTGCAGCCTCCTTTCCTGCTTTTAGGAAGCACCGCTGGCATTGGCCTTTGGTTGCTGTTGTACAGTGGCTACTCTTCATTCCTAGTCAAAAGGCATTTGCTTACCACACTGCTGATGCTTGTGTGCTGTTGTGCCTCAGTGCTGGGGAGTGCCTGTCACAGGCAGGGAAAGTGTCGGGGCCCATTGCTGAACTCTTGATTCACACCTGGCTGTTCATAAACAGCATTAACTAAAATTTGAGGCTACAGACTAGCAGGGACAGCAGCTTTTTCCTGCTTTCCTCTCCCCTCTTGGAGGATGCAGCTGTGCTGTTGCCAGAGTCACTGCTGAAGCCTTCTTAGCCCTGGGCTCTCATGGATGCTGTGCACTATTATAGCCAGTAACCTCTGTTCTGTGTGCAAGCAGCTAGAGAAAGGCAATCCAAAAAGAACATGAACAGAAGGCTGGAAAAAGAGCTGCTTGATTATTCAGTTTTTAAGAGGGGAAAATGCTGCAAGAGCAGCAGAACTTAGGAATCCTGTTTTTTCACTGATGCTTTCTCCCATGGCTTGATTATCTTGTGCTCATCCTGATTAAAGCTTTTCTGGTGGCTGGAGTATAGCATTGCTTTCCCATATAGGATCTATGGTATCTAATAGCATGGGTAATTTTACATTGCAGTCTTATTCTTCAGAGAGGACAGCAGTTCAAGTCTCTCTACATATTTTCTTGAGACTCCTAGGAATTTGATACATCTGAGATTCCTCTGTGGCATTAAATTCAACTGACATCAGCCATCAGAGCACAGTAGTACCAGAAAGGACTGGAAAATAAATAGTGTAGTTGCATAAATCTTGCCTCCTTAAGAAACCAGACCATGAAACTATATATATATATTAACAACATGCTATTAAATACCAGGGTCATTTCTTCTCCCACATCCCCAGCTGAATGTTCAGCATACCCATTCTCTTATTAGCCTCTGATCTTACACTTAGTTTTTCTGCTTCAACAAGTGCCCTGGAAGCTGCAGAGCTCTTGCACAGCTGAAGTGAGGCACTCAGGTACTGCTGGTGCAGCCAGGGCATTAGACTGGTTCATGATGAAGGGGAATAGCCTGCATTCCTGAATCTGGATGAGGCTTCCCAAAGTGCTACTGCTGGGTGGCTGCAAGTGTTTAAACATCATTCCCATGGGCAGAGGGATCTTCTGGCCCAGCTCAGGCAAAGGCTGTAACACGGTGCCGTCTGTGAGGTGGCACCATCTCACTGTCCCTCGTGGGTGGCAAGGGCCCATATGGGTCCCATACCAGAGGGAGCTGGAGGTGGTACTGATATTGGTGTCCCAGCTGTGGCACAAGCACTGGGGCTGGCAGGGGTCTCTGCTGGCTTCTAGGCCATGGGAGATGACAGGAAGGAAAAGGCTTTTTCAGGAACTGTGGCCTTTGGTGTGAACTGATGTAGAAAATGAAGTGCCCACAGGAGGTATGGAATCCTAACTTTGTTAGGGGAGGAACTCAAAGTTTAGCAAAACATTCCTAATCTCAGAAAAATGCTTTGCTTTGAAACTCCCAGGAGGATCCACGCAGTCTGACGCACTTCCAGTGCTGTCCCAGCTCGATCTGCAGAATCCAGTGAAGCCCATGGCAGAGTCTCTGCCGATCGGCGCCTGGGTGCGGGCATGGCCAAGCGCTGCTGGCAGTCGCTCCCGGGCTCAGCGCCGGCGCCAGCCAGAAACAAACAGGCAAAGCGCCGCGCCAAAGAGAAAGGAAACATCTTACTCCTTATTTAATCAATATCAACAGACATATTAACAATCGCATATCAACAAGCACAATTGTTTGTAACCCACCAGTAAACACGCTCGTTAGGCCAAATCTGGCGGTGCCCTGCAGAGGCAAGAAGGTAGGAACGTGTTTGGGAGAGCACCGTTTCCTCGGGAGCTGCTGCCGGCACAAAGCTGCGGAGGGGAGTGCCGGCATTCCAGGGCTATCGCGGCTCTGTGAGTGGCACATGTTACCAGGCTGCTGCAAATGGGTGACAAGGGCTAAGTCGTCATCTCTGCCCGGGTATGTCTGCAGCAACCACCACATCCACTCTGGGCTCCACAGGTGTTTGCCCCTGTGCAAGCTCTGCGCAGAGGCCTAGACCTTCATCTTTGGTGGCTGCCTGTGGCTGGCAGTGCTGCAGCTTCATGTAGTGTGTGCTATGGGCTAGAAGAAAAAGTGGTGTCTCTCAAGTAGAAAACTGGGGTCTGGTCTGAGTGATGGGAGCCTCAGTGCTTGGACTCTGCGGGCTCTGGCACTGACAGGGCAGCTTGCAGCAGGGATGGTGTGAGTCAGTGGTTCATAGCCTGCCATGCATGGGTGGGGACAGGGAGGACCTGCAGGAAGATTGATGATGATGCGTAAGCCAGAGCACAGCTGGGGCTTCAGGTTCTCTCTCACCTGTGCAGAAGGTAGGGGTGGCAGCGTGGTGCTGTAGTAACAGCACTGGTTTAAGAATGAACTAAGTCTCAGTCCTCTTTACCCATGTGAATTCAGAAAGTGTGCAGCATCAGGCTTCTCATTTCTTCCCTGAAACAAATGAAATTTTGTGAGTTTCACTGGCTGCAATGAGAGTATGGCCATACAGAGAGGTAAAAATAGACCTCTACTTCAATTTGAGGAATGTAAGTGTCTTTCTAGTGGCAAGAAAGCCCTTGCCTCCCTCTAGGTGAATGTGCTGTCAAATATGAGTGTGTGCAGGCAGGGCTGCACAGCCCACTTGGGTGGTGTGTTTGTGGGGGAGAAACTACCTTCCCCCTCCTGTAGCCAAGGGGCACTGTGGCTGCCCTGTGTGGGAAGCACGAAAGCTGGGGTGTGGGCTGCTTTCCCGAGCCCTCTCTGGATGTCAGCTCAAAGACCATCCGCTCCCTGCAATATTTACAAATATATCTGCCTCTGAAATCTGCCCAAGTTTATCAATGAGACAGGAATAGCATTACAGAGCGGTGCACACACATGTTATACATTCCCCCAGCAATAATTCCTTCCTCCAGTTATGCTATGTATTTAGTGCATTCCTCCAGTATGATAATCATCAACATGCCTTAAAAAAAAAAAAAAAAAAAAAAGGCTAACGGGGTCAAAACAAATCATAGAAGCTGGCCAGATAGTGGGAAGAGACTGCAGCCCCTGGGGCTGGGACTTCAGTGTCCTGGCAGCCTCTGTCCTCTGGGAGGACAGCAGAGCTGCTGCCTGTTGCCAGAGCAGCAGTGCTGTGGCGGTGGGTGACAGCAGCCGGCCCCACTCGCTGCCTGCCGGGCAAATGGCTGGGGCTGGCAGGGGCAGAGGGGAAAGGAAGGCTAAAACATAACAGAAGTAATAGAAAGCAGCTTGAAAATCTTTTCTTTATTTACGTATCTGCCCACAGAGGCGGGGGGAAGCTCTGTGGAGCATTCAGCTGTTGTTAGCTGTGCCGAGAATGAGGGAGCTGCCACGAGACCACAGCCGGGCCCGTGGGCCAGCTCTGAGTCCCCTGAGCAAGGGGTGTGCCATTATTTCCCAAAGCAGATGCTTTGTTCTTGGGCTCAAAACCTGCTTTCCCACAGTTTGCACGTGAAGCAGTAAGTGGTGAAAGGCATTAGCTGTGTCACAGGGGTTTTGTCTGTTTTTAGAATTGATTTGAGGACTCCATATTTGCATATTTTCAGCTAATAATGAAATCTTCTTGGGTTTTCTGTGCCCAGTCTCTTCTCTTTGGCTTGTCCTCAGTGGAAAGCTGCTTTTCAAGCTGGCCCTGGCATAGAGTAGTTGCTGTTCCTTTCCTTTCATTACACTTGCTTGGGGATGAGGACCCTGTGACCACTAACTGCTCTTGAGCCAGCAAGATTGCAGGTAACTGATCTCTCTCTCTGTTCCCCTTGCCATGATCAGATGGTGCCAGGTTTTCCCCAGATTTGTCTTCTGGTCTTTGCTGTGGTACCCTGGCCTGCAGTGCTGCTGGGAATGCTTTGGGCAGCATCTTCCAAGGCTTTCCTTAGACAGGACTGATGGGCAGCGTCCTTTCAGGGGAAGAAAGATGAAGAGGAGTTGCCTGTGTCTGTTTGCTCTCTGTGGGCAGCCCAATGTTGTGAGCCTGGGAGAAGCCATTAGCCCAGGTGGTCTGGGAAGAAATTAACAGTTGATGAAGTACTTTTCCCCTGCATCCTGCTCCCTTGCTTTGTGGGAGCTGTCAGCTTTCCTGGTGAAAGCAGATGCTCCCTTCCGCCTGAATATGTTACCAGTTTGCCAGTAAGCAGAAGTGGTGAAATGCATCGAAGATGGCCTTTACCCCCACAGAGGCTTGAGTGGATTCACAGGTACAGGGCCAGTTGCCCGGCTTCCTTCCAGCTGCCCCATGCTCTCCACAGCCTCCCCGCACTGTGACCAACTGAGCTGTGAGGCCGCAGGGTACACAGGGATCACAGGGGGCAGGCACAGCTATCCAGGGGACCTGGTGGCAAGCGGGGTGGTATTTCTGGAGGGTCAGGGTGGCTGGGAAGCTCTACCTGTGCCACCTCCCAGCTTGCCACTGAGCAATGTTGGCTGCAATGCCTGCAGCCTCTGCCCTGCTGTCAGGTGCTGCATCCCACCACACTGCCAGAGGGAGGGCTGCTGGGTTTGGGGGAAAATCCCAGCCCTCCCAGGATGTACCAGTGCTGAATACTTCCTCAGACTTTTTTTTTTTTATCTGTAAAGGCAACAGAGACATGTTTGGGAAAGGCAAGCAACTTTTTGTTTCTAACCCTTCCCAATACAACTGCTTACTTTCCATCCCCCAGCACAGTTTAATCGCAGCATTTCAGCTAGGCAGCCCGTGCAAGCCCTGCTTCCAGGGGCTGCCGTGGGAAAGCAAACCTCAGTGGTGTCTGATGGTCAGAAGCACATTAAGTGGGGTTGCAAGAAGGTCTTGGGGGGAGGAGGCAGTGTCGGCTTGAGTTTAGTGCCTGGAGTGCAAATACTTGGTTGGGAGCACGTGTGGAAGCACTGCTGTGTGTGCCTCGCTGTCTGCGTTCGTCTTTCAGGCAACAAGCGGCAGCACGTTATCGGGTGTGTGAATACATATTTACTACGGTAGGCCCAGAAGGGCTTTTCAACAACTTTCCCTGCATGTGTTGCTAACAAGTCACTCTACAGATTTACCAAGTGAGCAGAATTGCAAATGTTTCTCTTTACAATGAGAAGTAATCAGAGGAGGTCTAAATGGCAAACAGCGATCCAATATATACATTTGTCACAGATATAACGTAAAGTCAGCTCAGCCTCTTTGATGTCACATAAACATGTCATTTTGAAGCGACTCAGTTTCGCTGGCATTTCATCAGCCAGTGCACAACAAACAGCGCCAATTATGCTCCATCGCTGTTTATCATTTGCCTCCTTTAAAATGCCCATCCATTACCAGCAGAGGGGTTTGCAGTGTTTAGTCTCTGGTAGGGATGGTATTCCTCAGCCCCGAGGCAGATTCTCTCTTGTTCTGCTTAACCCGCTGGTTTAATTACTGTGTGGGTTCAAAAAAACCCAAAACCTACCCTAAAAAGTCCTGTATGCCAAACTTTTGTAATATTTAGCCTCTGAAAAAAGAGATGCTGTGGAGAGATGCATTGGGAGTAGGATTTCTCTTTGAGGAGGAAGGGAAGGACACATCCCCTTCTCCTTGAGTGTCCATGCTATTTGTCTGGTTTCCTTTTTCCAAGGGGGAAGTCAGACATGAGTCTCGTGTCTGGGCCCAGGGAACTGCCATCATGGCACAGGTACCGTGACCAAAGCATGTCCCATGGGCTTGGTTATGTTGGGTCCCACTGCACCCAGGCTAATGCATGGAGAACCACTCTGAATTCCCAATTAGGCAACTGAATCCCAGCACTTGTACCCTAACATGCACTGCCAGTTAATCGAAGGAGGATGCACACACAGCTGCAATCCGTTGTGTGTTAGCAAATGCATTGTTTGTAGCATACATCAGCCCCCACATGTATATGTACATATGACGTAGTTGTCAGATCCTGCACGGATGTTCTTTCAAAGAGTTTGGGAGATGGGATATTATAAATGTGGTGTTTGAAACCCTAATGCTACCAGCTGCTGAACTCACCGAAAAGAATTCAGTTATTCTGTTTGGTTCCCTGCTAGTAGTTAAAAAGTAATGAATCCTTTTATGCTTTTTTTACATAATAGGCTCCAGCCAGAAAACTGGATGTTTCCTCGTCAATAAAATAAAAAAGAAGTTCCCAATATTAAAGGAACAAAGACAAAATTGAGCAAGTCTTATGTTATTGTGGTTAACAGTCAATAAGGAAAACCAGAGTTTTGTTCTGCTGACTTAAAAAAGCATTAAGCTGTAAATATCTTACTCTGTTCTATTTTAGTGTTGGGGTTTCTTTCCTTTAAATTTAATTCATGACAAAATTCCCTCCCAAAGTTTTGGTATTAGTTTTCTTCCCTGTCCTCTTTCCTCAAAACATCAACCAATTTATGTATAAGGGCCTTGTCTTCCTAAAATCTGCAAAGTTTAATGGAAGCAGTAATTTTTCATGTGCTAAAGTAATTCTCGGATTGCTGCATAGTGAAATTGGGATTTCACCACTCATGGAAACCCAGGCAAAGAATAGGAGTGCAGTGTCTGAGGTTTGTGCTTGTGTGGGCAAAGCAGGGTGTGGGGTGGCTTCAGTAAGGATAATGTGGCTGCAGCTTTCCTGGGCAGCCCAAAGTTCAGCCACTGGTGATGGGACAAATACGTCTGAGAGTGCTTAAGATATATGAGCCAACATAAAATGGGGACACCTTCTGCTGACTTATTATCAGACTGATTTTGATGAGGTTTTTTTACATGTCCAAAGACATTCTATGACAAATGCTTGTCTTGGATAGGAAAGCCCAGCAACCCTTGCCTGACAGACAGGAATCCAGCTCCCAGACAATTTTCCTTCTAAGGGGCATAGGTCCAGGCACACAAGGTGGAGCCAATGGCTGCAAATCCAGCATGACAGGGGTAACATGCTGGACAACTAACACACCTGAATAATTCTGAGCAGTTTATAGATGAGCAAAGTTGGACACACACATGAACTTGAGTTAGCAGGCAGATCACACTGGTCATAAATATAGCTGTGCTGTAAAGTGTGTTCACAAAAATCCTCTCTATATATTTTAAGTGCACTGACAAAGACTTTGGTTGCAGTATTTAGAGGAAAAGTGTTTTCTTTCCCCTGAGCCCAAACTGTTCCCAATGAATAATTTGTCCAGTTCTAATGTATAATTAACATCTGAAGGTGGAGGCTGCTGTCGCCTATAAACATTACCATATTTCCATATTCCTACTCTGCAAGTTATCAGTTTTAAAAAGGAAACTGCACATGGATGCACACAGGAGAGAAGCCGGCCCTGTGACCTCACAGCAGCGAGTGCCACTGATGGCAGCGTGGTCACCAGAGCCCCTCGCCCTGCGTCTGTTCACATTGGAGCCCTCCCCAGCCTGCCCTTTGCCTCCAACAACCCCCTCCACAGCCTCTGTGTGCCTTCCTTGAAGGTTTATATTTATGTATATTTAAAGGCTTATATGAAGTTGTAGGTGGCCACAGTGGGACTGACATGAAAGCAGCTGCTGATCCCTTTCTGCATGTGAATGGGGGCTGATTGCTGCCTGCTGAAAACTTTTCTCAAGAATCCATCCACAGAAACTATGGATGGCTTTTGGATCATCTGCAGAAACTTGATTTATTTGGAGTTTATTTGTCAGTTTAACTCTCTTTAATCTAGTTCACTGAACAGATCCTAGAAACTTTTTTTCCTGGCTTTTTGGGCTTTTACCATCTGCTAGCATTAATCACTTGATGCCAAACGGTGCCTATCATTCAGCTACAAGCACGTTGCAGAGGCCTCAGCCTTCTCTGGAGTGGGACCAGAGATGAGGTGTGTGGTGCTCTACCTGGCAGGGCAGTCACGCAGCAGCTCCCGGCTGTCTTGGGGCCCGTACAGCTGGTAACCGAAGGGGAGATGGGAATCACTGCTCCACACGTCAGCCTGGTGCAGCAGTGTTCTGGGCCAGTGGAGGAAATTAATAGCACAGCACTGGTAGTTGAGCCATCCCAGCACAACTAGCAGATGGCTTGTTATGAAGGAGTTCACCTGTATCACTCTGGGGCCCCTGTACTGCTATCAGAGAAGAGCCTTTTTGTTGCCTTTTATCTTCAAAGTTTTTTGAAGGAGGAAAGCAGCAGCACTGAGCTTTGCCTGGTGTTGTGGTGCTGCTGGCTAGAGCACTGCCCTGCTATAGGAGCCTGCATTGCTGCAGCCCCAAGCCTTCACACCTCTCTGCACGTGTGTGGGACGGAGAACCCACCAGTGGCTCCAGCCTGCATGTGCCCAAACCGTGCCTCACCTCCATCGTGGAGCTGTATGGAGGCTCTGGCTTGGCGCAGCGCGGGCCGGGGCTGTGGGGTCTCTGCTGTGTTGCAATAACTCTCTTTGCGGCGTACAGCGCATGGGAGCATATGGCTCTGTCTGGTTTGTTTGTTTGTTTTAGGGCTTTTTTGTTTCTTTCTATTTTGGTTTACTGTCACAAATAATTTAATTATCCCATGACTTGCCATTTCAGTTATGCATTGTCTCTGTTCCTGTTTGACTTGGGGGCAGCTGTTGAGCTCTCCAGATTTAGGGCTCAAATCTGCTGATCGTTATGTGTGAGCACAACACAGCCCATCTTGTAAAATTGGCAACTGTGCACAAGGTAGGCATGTGTGAGAGCTGATGTGCTGGGATGGGGCTCACATCCCGCACCAGGAGCTGGGACCAGCTCTCGACTCCGAGGAGTGCCCTGTGGCACCCAGAGAGGCCTGAGCACACAGTGGGTGTTTGATAGAACCTGGCAAAGTGTGACCCACCTGAAATGCTTGTGAGTTGTGAGGCAGGCTGTAAAAATCAGCTCAGAAATTTGTTGTTGCTCTCAACAAAACTAGCCATGAATCTTTCTTAATTTGCCTTTTTTTTTTGTCCAGGGCCTTGAGTTTACAGTTGAGTCCTGTTCTCAAAATTTCTCCTCTTAGCTCTGATAGCAAGTAGTTCAAAGCCAACCTCCCCTTATGCCACCTGTATAACTGGAGAGGTCAATGAATGAGAGATGGAGACCAAGTAATTCCCTGAATTCAGCAGCCTGGGACTTGAAGAAAAACACTTTTCAATAAAATGCCAAGAGTTGGCTGTAATTAGTGTTGTGTCGATGACTGACAAATTAGGTGTGGCAGCCCTTGCTCTGAAAATGGAATCAACTTGTGTGTTGGTCCATCACTTTTTATCAAGCTATTTGTGTTCATATTTACATCTGTAAATCCCAAAAAGTAGCTGTAAACTCTCTGCTGGAGATGGATGGATGACTTGTGCCTACAAGCATGTGCCCAGAGGGGAACATTTGTTTGGCTTTTACCTAGGTTTTTCTCCCGTGCAGTGGATTTAGGAGGCATGCCCTGTGGGAAGATATGGAAGCAAACAATTCAACAGTATCTCTCTGGAGCTCTGCAGACATTTGTAAGACATACAGCTGTTTCTCTTTTTAATTTGGAGGAATACAGGCCTCACAAACAGGGTGGTTGGTTGTTCCTACAAATAAAAGCCCACAGCTTAAAGGCAAAATATTTTGAAGACAATGTACAATAAGAGCCTTTTTTTTTAGCCATGTAAAAGCTGTTTTATGAAATTAAGCTGGAAATATCATAAGTGGGAAATGACCACAGAATAAATAGAACCTTTTAGAAAGACAGCAAACATGTGTTATTTATTTTCCCAGTAAATGGAAGTGGCAGATTCAATCAGCAAGAAACATCAGATAGTTATGACCATTTTAATCACATAAAAAAAGTTCATAAGTTTTGTTTGTGGTACATTTAACATTTTCAGTTTAGTGGAGGGGGGAAGTGAATAACTTGTGTTTACTAGTAAATTAGAGATGAGATTGTTTCTTCTAATATTGGCAGAAAGGGGACAAGGGGTAGAACAGTGAAGTGTCTGTGCCATTACCTTTTGCACTCCATGTACTCATCTGGAAAGCATTATGACCCGTTGCATCAGAAATATTTTAAAACTATCAAACAGTTCCAAAGCATGCAGTGTACCCCATGAAGAGAGACAGCCTTCATGCCTGCCATTTCAGAAGGCTTGTCAGCATGCCAAGGAAACCTATTTTATATAGGTCTATCTCTGCTTATATTTGCTTGAAAGCTTTAAAGTCACGTTCAAAAATGTTAATGCTAGATGTTAATTTTAGGGATGGGACAAAGCAAGGGTTATAAAATAACCAGCTGAGATTAAATCCCTGCATAATGACAAACTGCTGATATGCCATCAGTAGCTGCAAGAGGAAAGTGGAAGGAGGGACTAGGAAATGTGGCACATCTTGGCTTTGGGGTGTCTGTGTGCCAATGCTGACCAAAGCCAACACAGTGTTTCTTCATCTTTCCCTGTATTTTGGAAGCCATGCATCTCGAGTTGAAACCTGCTGCATAGATTTGTGCATTATAAAGAAAATAGTGGATGTGTTGAGATCTTGATCTTGTAGCTGAAGTGTGTCACTGTGTCAACCCCAGCACATTGTCCTCTTGCAGTGGAAGTTACAGAATATTCTGACTGGGAGGGACCCACATGGATCATCAAGTCCAGCTCCAATTCATGCTTAAGTGAATGGCCCATACAGGGACTGAGCTGAGTGTGTGGTCTGGAAGAGCTGTACAACTCCGACTGCTCAGTGAGAAAGGTTGACTTTCCTCTTGGCAAAAGTTCTATTACAGTAAGAGGCAAAGGCTTGTATTTGAGGGCCGCAGAAGGAAAATATACAAGCAATATAAATACAAGGGGGTATTAACTGTTATGTGGAATGGACTGATTTATAAGAGGAGACTGTGTGCTTTTGTGGATACCACATGTGGTGTTTTCTTGAGAGACAGAAGTAGATATAAAGTAAGCTGATATCCTTGGGATATCAGCTCTATTGACTTCTGGAGAACAGTGAATCCAAAGAGGATAGCAGGCAAAAGCTCAAGGAAGTTCATCTGGGAGAAGAATAAGGAGTTAGCAGTAGGACAGCAGAGAAGAAATAACCCTCAGCAAAGATTTAGGTGAAACATTTTCAGAGTCAAGGAGCAGTGACATTCCTCAAGCACCTTAGGTATTAGTGCAGGCAGGCAGCACAACCACTGCCTCCCTGCTCTCCTCCATCTCATTTGCTTTCAACTGAAGAATAAAAACTTGTTAGGTCTGGTCTGAGAGTCCAGGGATTGATCTGCAGTAGAGGGCTTGATGATGCCTGGAGTATAACTGCCTTGTTCCAGAGGTGCCCCAGGATCCCACTTTAGTGGGATTGTGCTTGGTGGGAAAGCATAGACAGGTAAACACAGGCAGGTTCTCCTCGGGCCCCTCAGCAGGTTCAGTGCTGGATCTGTCAGAGATTTGGGTTTTCTGGGCTCCCCAGGTGTTACTCTCACTCATGGGCAAAAGAAGCGTGATGTTATTCTTCTGTTGGAGGAAGCCTTGAGTCACTTAAGAAATGTGACAGGTGTGCTGCTGTATTTGTGTGGGGCAAATACAGGCAACAGCTGAGTAACCTTCATGGCTGGGTAGCCCGATGTTGCAGCAGGGGTGGGAAGAAGCATGGGAAAACACAAACAGGTGGGAGAAACCAACTCTGCATAGGGCTTGGGGAGCAAGAGCACAGCATGTTACCGTGGAGCTTGCATCCAGATGGAGGTTTCTCCTGTGTCCTTCAAAGAGGGCTGTCTGATGGGGGCAGTAGGAGATGGCTCCTTTCTCAAAGGCTGGATTTGGGGGACAGCCTTTCTTGGAGGTTCATTACTCCCACTGCTTTGTCAGGGACTCAGAATCAACCTCTCAGGATGACATGGGAAGAAGGTATAGCAAGATTTTGATATGCTAGGAAAAACATGTTTCCACTTTGGTTAAACACTGAAATGCTAAAAGCACAGGCACACCTTGGCTGCTCCAGCAAGAGCAGCCTCAGCATCAGTGCTTAGTTTGGGGCTGCTGACTCTCCCAGGTCTTTGTCATGCACATGCTCTGTCTCTATGTGTACACACGCATAGTTAGCTCAAAATAAACAATACCACACAGCTGCTGAGTCAGAGACTGGGCCCTGCCCAGGAGCCCAGAGCTTGGCATCACCTCTGTTCCCTCAGAGGATTTCCAGCATAATTTAACCATGAGCTTGATTAAGACCTTGGTTTGCAGCAGGCAAATAAAGGCTTACAATAATCTGGAAGATAAAAACAAAGAAGTCATAAAGCTGTGTATGAGAAAAGCAAAGACCAAGTGTTGCATGGCAGGAGGAAGAGCCACTGTTACACAGCAGTGCAGCCTCACGTGCTGCTGTGGTGAATCCTGGGCATGATGCTGCTGCTGCTTCCCGTACAACCAGCATAAAACAACAAAGTCATGCAACAGATTATGCCCTTTTCCTCTGACCCCTGATGTTTTGTAGAAAAAAGGAGCATCCATGACACAACAAACATTAAATTAGTTCAAGTTAGACTGTGGAAACATAGCACCACACCAGTGAGCAATCTGAAGGCAGGTTCTGTTGCCTTCCAACCATGCTGTGCCACCCCAGCTAGGGAGTGCAGTCCTTCTGGCATGTGAAGATGGCCCTCAGAGGATGCTTTTTGTGCTCACTTTTGGTCAGGAAAATGGCAAACTCAACCTCTAGAGAGAGGAAAAATTGGCTGTTCTTGATCCACGCACATTTATATGCAATATTTCTGCATCAAAGCATGAGTGACACTGCTGGGCTCAGACACGGTGGTGGGAAGGTGAAATTGTGCACTCATGAACAGGGGAAGAGCCCCTCACTGTGGTTTAGTGACCAGTGCTGGAATTGGCAGTGAAGAGTAATGTCTGTTCTGCATTCAGGTTCTCTCTCTCTGCCCCAAACACACACAACTGGGTAATTAAAGTCACCAAAACCTTCTAACGCAGGAAGGTAGTCTGCATTTTGTCAGGAGGAAAAAAAAACCAGCACTGGCTGCTATGCAGTGCTGCAGACAATAGCTGGAAGAAGCCTAGCTCTTTTCTCCCTTGGAAACAGATCTCCCTTGCTAAAATAGTCTTTGGCTATTGCACTCTTCCTACAGGGTCAGAGACACAACTTAAATATATATGTATATTTCAGGACCTGATGCTAATTCTTCTTTGCATCTTAATGGTTGTTTATCCCTGTGCACTGTTGCCCTCTCCCAGCATAATCTTTGGCTTGTTGTGGCCCTAGGGTTGGTAGCAGGACAGGAGCTGTGCCACAGGCTGTCCTTGTGGGAGCAAAGTGGGATGTTTCACTGCCAAGCTGAGCCGGGACTGGGTATGGCATCTATGGCAGCAATGGTGCCTCTTCCCTTGTCAAATGAAGACCCAACCCTTGTACATGCAAGGGCTGGCAGAGTCCCAGCACAGGACTGGTTACCAGCTGTGGGGAGCGGGAGGGCTCATGGCAACTCTCCGCCATGTGGGAGTGATTAAAGAAAGAATTGTGCTGGATAGATCCCAGATGAGTTAACTTAATAAAGTTGTGGTCTAATTAAACCACATCCCTTGCATCTTATCTGTCTTCCTGCATGTCCAGAGCAATGCCCAAAGACTGTGTTGCTACCAAGAATTCACCTTGTGCTGCAGCCCAGTAACCACTACCTGCACCCAGTCACTGGGCAGCGTTAATGAAATTGGGGGGAATATAATCTGATTTCAGGTTCGCACTACCTGGAGTCATTACACACTGGCCACGTGCTTGAGGGTTATCCCTTCCTATAAATGGGGAGGCAGATGCATGTTACTCTTTCAAACATGGCTATTTCTATTAAGTATATCAAATTAACCTTGAGCAGTAGGGAGAGCCAGGGACAAAACTCATCATGTAAAAGGCACATGAAGTCTTCAGTAACAAAGTAAAATGCCTGTGAGTTTAAAGGGTCTCTCCTGCTCACCCAGCACTTCAGGAGGTTTATTGCTGCCCAGCCTCTCAGTGGCCAGGCTGGAGATGTCACCTGGAGGTGACAAATCTGTGCCTGGTGCCAGTTAAACAGAGGAGGCAGCATTAGGGGGGACTCAGCAGGGTGGTTTTGCAAGAGAAGCCTCACACCTGCACCTATGAGTAGTGTGTAGTAAATGCAGAAGCTGCCAGTGTGGTTTGCTGTGAGTAGATGAGAATTTTACTGCAGTTCTGTAAAAGCCAGAACCAGAGGGTGTCTGGGATTGCAGAAGCAGCTCTGTGGGCTTTCCTCAGCTCCACTGGAGGGGTAGAAGGGGTCCAGGGCAGGACCTGACAGGGACCTGGGGTGGCCATGTCAGGAGCAGCATTCTTGGCATGTCCACTGGTGCCTGTGTCTGGTGGCACTAGGAAGGGCTGTCCACAAACTCCAGGGCACAGAGCTGACACTGGACAGCTTGAGGGACTGCCACTGTCAATGCCACATACCAATGTCAAAAATAAAGAAAAAACCTACTTGTTTTTAGGGAAACTAAATGCCATTGCTAACACACGTGGAAATCCTCTCCCGGGAATTTGTGAATTACTTATAAGAAGAGAAATAAAAGCTTCACTTGAGTAGGAGCTCCGAGATGTCTGCAGCTGGGACTAGACAGGCTGGGTACTTCTCACTTGACACCATGGTCATGGCTGCATTTCTGACTCCTAGCTCACACAGAACCAGAAAGCTGATCCCCAAAATTGCATGCAATTAAACAACTTGGAAGGAAAAAAAATACGAGTGAGTCCTAATAGGAAGGTTTATATTCTGCATATCTGGTCTATGTCTTGCTGCAGAAATAAACAGCGCTTAACTGAGAAAGCTCTGTGGACAGGAGTATAATAGATGAAGGAGAGATGGCTGTATCATTTTGCTCAGTGGGTCATTACATGGAATTATACCTATTATCAATAAGCCTCAATGTCATTACTTCGCTATACTTGGCACATGCATGCATACCCTCAAATAAACATTCTCCATTAGAAATATTGCAGCCCATTAGCCAACTCTAGTGCCTGCAGCCCAGCTGCCTGCTGCTCACCTGAGCAGGGGGATACACTGTGCTGCTCCCTCAGGAACACCAGGGACCCCCACATCCCCTTCCCAACACCCTGAGGGCTCTGGGCAGGCTTCACCAGGATGTGGGCACCAGCAGTAGTCTTGTTGTAACATTTTGCTGAGTCTGAAAGTTCTTCTTCAAAGGAAAAGAAATTTTAGTGCTTGTGTAGCCATATCAGCACCCGCAGTCAGTGCAGTAAATCTTGTTGCGAGTTTCAGGATATTTATTTTTAAAGAGAGAATTAATAATAATTGTTTCTTCCCTAATGAAGATAAGTGTCACAAGAGACTCAAGCTATCGTGTATTTCATGTATATGGTCTCAAATTCTTCTGTATCTCTCTGCAATTTATTTTCACTCAATTAATTTTATTTTATGATAAAGTAAATGGCCCACAGTGCTGATGGGCATTAGCTGTGGAGCTATCACATTATAATACAATCAGGTTAACTCCTAGCACTATGAGTTAACACTCCCATCTGCCACACATGTCCAAAAAATAATTATCTTTCTGGAAAAGCACATCTCTAAGTCTGCTAGTAACCTGCAGCTGGGTTATTGTCACAAGCCAAAGGAGTGTGCATCCCGTGAGGGGCTGCTGTGCAGGACCTGTGTTGTCTCTGAGAAGCACCAGAGTAGGTCAAATGTGTTTGCTGAGTTTGTTATTCTTTATAGGATTTTTTTAAAATTGTGTTGTTATCAGTGTGTTAAACTTCTGGGGATTTTATGCAGCAATATAAAAAGTTGAGTTTCAAAATATTGCAGACTTTGAAAAACAAAGCTGATTATTTTCTCAAGCTGCATTGAAAAATTGTTACAAACATTTCTAAAGGGTCATTTCCCGGATCTGAGAGAGGACAACATAAGATAATTATTTTGCCCTAGGTTCTGTGTAACATAGGGGACAGTCAGTAGAAAACTTTTTTTTGTTCAGGAGGTCAGAGGTGCCTGCCTGCAGCCAGGGTGCATTTCCCAGCCTCTCTCCTGGTGCCCTTGTCAAAGCAGTGCCTTGGGACACTGCAGCTTGGCAAGGTGCAGCTCAATGTGTCCGCAGAGGCTTCCCACCATCCACTGGGAATCAGGGAGGTGCGCTCTTGCAATGGTGATGCTGTCCTCTGGCTGCGCTTAGTGGACTAAGGATGTGTCTAACCACAGCTCAGACCTGTCCCATCTTAGCCATCACGCTGGTATTGCTTTAAAAAAGGCTATAGTGGTTTTCCTTGAGGGCTTCAGTTTGAAGAAAATGTGCTTTTGCTCAGAAAAAGCCAAGTCCTTGGTTTAAAGCCCCATGTAAGGCTCAGAGCAAAGCCTAATGGCCATGTTTGAAATGTCCCCAAGCAGGGGAAACGCGGCCGCAGCCTCTGCTGCTGCAGCAGCCTGCTCTGCAGAGCGCTCTGCGTGGCGGGGCTGCCGGGGCCCTGGGCCGGGCACCCACACGGAGGCGGCCCGTGGCTGTGCGGGGCCGGGCGGCTTTGCCCCGCGGCTCCTCGCTCCCCGGCCTGCTGGTGCCGCGCTCGGCACTCACTGCGGGCAGGAGGGGCAGCAGCGTTCGCAGGCACTGGTCCTTCCTTCAGGAAGCTTGGTGCGTGGGAAGACGCGTTTTGGTTTGGATGTTGGCAGTGCTGAGCACATCAAGTACTCCAGAGTGATTAGGCTGGGTTGAACACCACGAGGTCTTGCTAACTGGTGAGATTTGGAGGCATTCGTTTTCTCACCCCAAATGTGCCTGAAGCCTTTTCTTGCAGTCAGTACAACTGGAAACTTTTTTTCTGTTTTGAAGTTGACTCTACTGCCCTGGCTCTGGGAGCAGTAGAGGTGATGCTTGAGGGAATAGCTCTTTAATGATAGTGATAAAAATGTGTTAGCCAACAATAACATACTCCCAGAGTCTGTGCCACTGATTTTCCCTTCTGAAGGAAATCCTTGCAGCCTAGAGCAGTTTGCTGTGTAGAGAATGCACAATCTGCTGATTAAAAAAAAATGATTAAAAATCCTCCCAAATTCTAAATATTAAATCAACAGCTAAGTTTGGGTCTCTTTGGTTTGGCCTACTCAGAACCTGACTTTGAGCGGCACTTTTTGGGTTGCACAGAGCACAGGCCTTGGGTTTGTGCTGGCTGAGGTTGGTTTGGGTTCAAGGGAGAGATCTGCCTGAGCTGCAGTGCCAGGGCAGCATCCTGCCTTCCCTCAGCATCCATGCCTGCACACTGGGACACTGTGGCTACCCTGGGGAAGCACAGGCCAGCAGGAACCCATGCAGGGGGCTTCAGGCTGAGCAAAATGGCAGTTTTATGGCTTAAGTGCAAACAACTAAAAATGCTTTCTGAACAAGCACCCAATAAAATTGTATTATTACATCCTGTGAACAGCCCCAAAATCCTTAACTCAAGGATATCAGCAGCTCCTCAGTGAAACTAAGCTAATAAACAAGTAGATAATTAACAAAGACAAACATGAATCTTGGTACCAGTGACTTCATATTAAGAAACCTTCTGGTTTTAATATTTGGCATGTATGCATGAAATAATTTATTGCTGTTTCAAAGCAATTTCAACTGTTAAACATTCATTGGTTTGCTGAAGGAAATAGTAAAAAAAATTCTTTCATGTGAACATTAGTTCTTAATTTTAACATTTCCTTATTTTCTATAATGGGATTTGATGTGGCAATAAGCTTTAGGAACAGATCTAAGTGGAAAAATATTGCTAGCAGGTGAAGGTTTCCTTACCGGATCCCTGGACTGTCTGCAGAACAGGATGGTTGCATCAGCAGGCACCCTCTGAAGCGTGGCGCTTGGGTGTCAGGGAGGATCATCTCCCTCCCGTGCCTCCCTGAGAGGCAGCCTTAGGGCCAGCTAAACACATCCACAGCTGAGAGACACACTCAGCACATCCCATGCTGCTGCTGCCCAGATTTTGGGAAGTATTGATTTACCGAAGGTGCAGGTAAACAAACTAAACCAACTTATGACCATATGAGCAGCTGGGGGATTCGTGTATTGAAAAGTGCCAGTCAGTTACCACCGTGGGTCTGCCAACCCTTGGCAGCCCAGGCTTGGCCCTAGGCATCTGGTGAGCCCCAGTTCACTGCCAGAGCTGAAGGAAAATCTCTGCTTTGCCCACGGCTGCTGCTAGTGTTAACTTCAAGTTTGTCAAAAATTGAGTTGTACGTAGAAATCAGGCAGTTTTGCACACACACAAATTCCATGCCCTGTTATATCTGGTTTATGTTTATGCACTGATTGAAGAAAGAAGACATTTTGCTTGGCAGCACTGTGCAGCTGAGAGATAATATACAGAAGCATCTCCAAAATAATTCCAATCTATTTTTATTTTTCCAGCGGTTCTGGATAGTGTCATGGAATGGTACACCTTTAACCCTGAAAAATAAAAAACCCACACAAGGAGGACCCATTGCCTGCCCAGTGCCAAGTCCCAGAGTGATCTTGTGCTACTCCTTGGCACGAGGGCTACAGCCACTGTGACGTGCCATGTGGTGGGGAGGTGTCTGCTAGGGTGTTGGAGGAGCTTTGGCCAAAAGAAAAAGAATGTGATTCTTGAATAATTTCTGCACAGCTAATGCAATGAGAGCCACAACCAGGGCAGGGTGCACTGCACTCTCAGTTTGCCTTGCCAAGTCCCCCTACCTGCTCAGCACCAGCCCAAGGCTGCCATGCCTTCACACTCTGGGCACCCCACAAGCAACGTGCATGGCCCTGCCTCACCACAGCTCTGTGCACCTGCATTAGAAAAGTTTTATTTAACAGACACATGGATAAAATGTATCATCACTTTATTTCGCAAGCTTATTTTACTATTAGTGCTCTGAGATATAGAGAGGTATAGGCAGAAAACCTGTGGCATACTTTTGGATAGGAAATCTAGCAATTTCTTTGCAGTGATTTTAATCCCTTACATTTTTCCCAGTTTGGTTTTCACTATTATTAGGCACAATTACAAATTAGTAAAGCTGAGGTAGGAATTAAAGTTTGTAATTAAATTTTCTCTCTCTCCCATGGTTAGCGTGAATTTGATGTCAATTTACGATCCTTTTTGCAGCAATTAGCCTTCAAAGTAGTAGGCAGTCATGGAAAGCATTGGCTAAATTAAAAAGACTGGCAAACCATGGTTATTTAGAGTTCAGGGGCACTTTCCCTCAGTGCGGAGCCACTGTCAGCCCCCATCACTCCTGGCCAGTGCCTGCGTAGGCCCTGTGGCCGCCGGGTGCTGCCCCGCTGAGCATCCACCTCAGCACCTGGGTGAGCCCCTGCATGTGGAGGGGTGCAGCAGGCGAGCCCTGTGCGTTTGTGCAGCAGCCTTTGTGTTGAAGTTGGAGGTGCTCTTGCTCTACTTGCCGCCGCTCTTCCCCCGCGCTGCAAAACCGGGGAGGTGGGAGCTGCTCGCCTGCGCGGCGGCTGCCCTACATAGAGCGAGTTCCCGGGCTTGCATCTCATTTCAGTGCAAAAGTCAAACTGAATGACTCATGCCAAATCTTTTTATCTTGTCTCTGTGACTGTCAGTGTAGCAGAACTCCAATATGACTATACTTATTGGAAGGATTATTTTTAAGTACCAAGCATATATTTATATGTGCGTCGATACTTCATCATTTTCAGCTGAATTGATCTACTGGAGCAGAATAGTCCCTCTTTATAATAATCTCCAACATGTTAACTCATTCATCTGGGTAAGCCAACAAGTTCAAGTGAGGCCTCCAATATGTTAATTATTCATGCATGAATCTTTTATTTCATCTAGCCTCATCCGCCCCAGACTGCCTTTTCTAGGAAAGCTCTCTGTTGAGAAGAAAGCAACAAATACTGTACGGTGATTTGACGGGGGGAAAAAATCTTCTGCATATACCAAATTATAAATTGTCTAGTCTCAGCCTTTTTTCTCTACTGCCATCTATTGTGCAGCAAAAAATGCATAGTTCAGCGGCATAAAATCGTGAGTTCTGGTTTAAATGAGAAGGGTTGTTTGGTGGTGGCTCCTGGGTGCTTGCAGTCGCTTTTGCTTATAAGAGAACCTATTAAGTTAATAAGGAGAAGTAAAACTGACCAGGAAGCAATAATTAGGAGGCCTTAGGAGCACCTAAGAATATAGATAGGATCTGGCATTAGAAAGTACAAAACGGGCTGCCAGGGCTGTTCTTGTAAAAATTCCCCATAAAGGGGAAGCAGCCCCTGGCTTCCTGGACAGTTGGCACCTGGATGTCCCAGCATGGCGCCAGCCCATGCAGGGCCTTGGGCAGGGTGGACACAGGCTCCTGTCCCCCTGCTCAGGGCTTGTCTTCACCCTGGGGAAGCCAGGCCAAGGCCCCTTGTCTGTGCTTTTGCTCCCCCTTTCCCCTGCACAGCTGCAGCTCCTCCAAAGGACAACTGCTGTCAGTACCTGTGCAACAGCAGAAGATGACCAGAATGGAAATTGAGGTTTTCTCCTCTGCTCCCTCTCTCTTAGAGGGTGCCTTCTCTCTCCAGAGCAGCACTTTGTTTCTGCAGAATGGGTTGTGACACCTGTGCAGAGAGCTGAAAGACGCTGTTGCTGTCTGTAGTGACAGTAATTGGGAAAAAAATGCTCTCAGAAAGGCATGTACTATGAGCCAAGTGTTTTTTCCTTGTGGGATTAGTTCAGGTGTATCATGGGTGTTTTGTCTGTCTCCTGCTCATACTGGTTTTACACGAACCCTACTCACTGGAACAGGGTTGCTCCAGGTTTACCCGATGTGATGGGAGAACTCATGGCCAAAGCCAACCTCAGAGAGCCTGGGTTTTCAGAAGTGTCATCTGGTTTCCAAACTAGGACCATGTGAGTTTCTCTCAGGGTCTTGCTTCCTCCACTGGTGGCCAAAAGCCTGGGGCCCATCATGACAGAACGCAGCAGGCAGCCCTTGCCCTCTCTCCCTGCACTGCTGATGGGACGCTGTGCCTGTGGCTCCCACTGCTTCAGGTTTCTGGTGACCACTGGTTCTTAGGGGTGCCTTGTCCATGTAGTCCAAGACAGACCCAGCGGTGAAGAAGGGAGGATTAGTGCTACTGGAATGTCAGGGTGAGCCCCTCAGTGGTGCATGGGGGATGCATGGCAGATGCACCAGCAGCTTCCTGTCCCGTTGTAGGGGCAAGGTCCCTCCCCCTCTATGGCTCTGGTTGCTCGCAATTTTGTCAGCCATTTCCTGGTCAGTAAAGTAAAACTGCCCAAAAGTAAAATAGAGCAAGTCAAGTCCTCCTTCACTTCGGCTGCCTCTCAGGGTGTCCTTGTGAAGATGCACCATTTCCAATCATCTGGGGCACACAAAAGGTGAGGATAAGGTCACATCCCAGCTACTGGTTTAAATGCATTTGTGTGGCATCAAAAGCAGTAAATCCACAAATTAGAGAGAATTCAGCTGCAAAATCAAGTGCAGGATCACAGTAGCACTGATGCATGCTTAAAAATATAAAATTATGATCAGAGATTGTGATCAGAATATTTTCAGGCAAAATAAAAGTTAAAATAATGAAAGTTAGGGTCAAAGTAATGGAAAGTGTATGAAAGTGAACAACCATCCTTAATACAACTTGCCTGAAAGACACCTGAAAGCCAGTTACTGGTGGAGTACATATGACAGAGTATTAAATTGGTTTTGAACACATGAATGGTGTAATGCACTGTGGCCCCAGGGCAGAAAGCAATACAGCCACCACAGGGCTGTGGCAGTATCTGTTTTACAACTTCACAAATACTAAAAAGTCATCCATCTATATCTAAACCAAAATGACATTACATATTTTCTCAGATTTATTAGTAAACTACTAAGTAGTAACATTAAGCTTTTAGAAAAAGATTATCGACACTGTGGAGCAGTAACCTGTCATCTTAATTTAAGGGAAAGTCGCTGAAAATGCTCACTCTTCGTAAGGAAACATGCAAAATCCTTTGCCTAATGGATGTGGAAATGGGATTAGATCCCTCTCGCATCAGGACATTAAGAGCATGTTATTGGTTCTTTATTTGTTTGTTTTTAAGTTTGGAGCTGGTGGTTTTGGGGTTCGTTCGCTGCTGCGTGTGCCCTCCCGGCCGCTCCCCCGGCCCCTCCGCCGGCCCGGCCGGAGCCCCTGCCCCGCTGCCGCTGCCGCCCGGGGCTCGGCGGGTCCCGCTGCCGCAGCCCGAGCAGCCGCTCTGCTCCAGCGGCACATCCCATCCCCCTGCGCCGGCCCCCGCCGCCCTGCCAGCGCTGAGGGCCGCGGGGAGCTGCCTCTGTCCCTCCCCTCAGCCTGGCGGCATTCCTCCGAGGCTTAGACCGTCGTATTTGCACTTCAGGCTGCTTTCCCTGTTATCAAAGGCTATTTTGGTGATGCTGGGAGAACCCAAACCTTTCAAAGAAGCCAAAAGCACAGATGAGAACAAATGTGTGTGTTTGTTGACATACAACAAACATTAATTTTTCCTCTTAGACTAGGAGGAGCAATATCAACACATATTTCTGCCATTTGCTTCTCTCAAACATCCTAAGTGGCAGCTGCTTCAGTCTAGGAACAGACACCGATCTCTTCTCTCTGGTGCTCAGTGACAGGATCCAAAGTTGTGTCAGAGGTGGTTTACTTCGGGTATTGAAAAAAGGTTCTTCACTCAGAGGGTGACTGGACACTGGAACAGTGTCCCCAGGGAAATGGTCACAGCACCAAGCCTGACAGAGTTTAGGAAGCATTTGGACATAGCTCTCAGGCACATGGTGTGACTCTTGGGGATGGTGCTATGCAGAGCCAGGAGCTGGACTGATGATCCTTGAGGGTCTCTTCCAACTCTGCTTCTTCTGTGATTCTGTGAAAAGTAGTCCTGGTTCCTCCTGTCTGGAATAGAGCTGTGCAGCAGCACCCCGCAAGGAGTCTGCCACCAAAGCCACTTTTTATAGCTTAAATAGATTCCTGTGGCATTTGGGCTGTCCTGCACCTGTGCTGGCAAACCTGCCAGGCTCTTCTCACCGCTGGTAAGCTCTAGAGAATGTGTGCCTATGGACTCATCCGTGTCCAAATTGTCCCACAAAGACAGCCAGGAGCCCCAAAATTCTGGTGCCTGTGTGCTGCCCTGCATGGAGCTGCCGAGCAAAGGCTCTACATCAACCAGGCTCAGCGTCACCTGGTTGTTGCCAGCTGAAATGTGTGCTGGTTTGAAAAATGGTAAATTTGAACTGTAGCCCAGAATTAATTTACATTTACACAGGAATCAAAATGCAGCTATGCTGCTGTTGGGACCTGGTAACTGTTGCTTACTATACCTTGGTGTAAATGAAATAAGTGGAAGATGCCAAACAATTGCAAATCAAACCTTATAAAAGCTTTTGAGTCAATTTTAATGCAGAGGCAGGCTAAACAGAATTGTCCATATCAAGGCTGGACAAAAATTCCTGATTGCTTCCCAGACAAGCAGTCATCAATATGTGCCAGTGAAACCACATGTGCTCAGACAGCACATTTGGCACAAAACACCAAGCCTACTTGTACCTGCAATTATTGCCCTAAAATCTCTTACAAAACCAAGTAAGGGGAGAGAGCACGCAAAAATCTTCCTAATGGTTCAACAATAAAATATAATATAGGTACTGAATCAAAATTGCATTCCAGTCCAAAGCTCATTTGGGTCAAAGCATAATTCCAAAAGAATAGGATACAGATTGGATCAGCCCTTAATGAGGTGTCACAAAAGAAGTGTCAGTAAAATATACAGGCCAGCATATATTTTATGGGGAAGATAGTCTGAAGTCAACATTATAATTTACTAATTCAATAGAACAGCTGGAAAAATAAATTTGTTTAGCTAGAATAGCACATCTATTTATTGAGCCTCCTTCTGAAGCTGTGCACATATCAACAGTAGGATTGGTCTCTAAAACACGGGGGAGGAGAGGAGGGGGATGATGGTGAATTCAAATTGATGCACTACTTATTCCACACTAGTAATTCAATTAATGATTTTATAGACCCTACGCTGTCTCACATTCTCAGTCGTTCTCAGGCAAATGAGATGGGGAATCAAACAATTAGCTGGGGTTGGCAACACAGCGGGTTCAGCCTGAGCAAAGTGCCACACAAAAGCCACCTCTCGCTTCCCGCTGGAGTGTGGGGCAACAGTGAGCTCGCCTTTGGCTTTTGTGGAGGAGGCTGGGCAGCTGCTTTCACACTCTGGCTACCAGAAACTTTGGTCCATTATTCTCATCAACAGCAGTGGACTGGTCAGTACCAATGCAAAACACTTTCATCTCGTTACTCCTTTCTGTAACTTTTTTGGGAGCGTAAAAACCCTAACTGATCCATACTTGATCTTTGCTGTGAGCTGATGACATAAGGAAATAGTTGTGTGTGATTTCTGAGTTATGACCAAGCTTTTGGTCAAAGCTACACCAAAGTCAGTGCCTGAAACTTGAGATGAATGTAAACTTGATTCAGGAAGTTGTTTAGGTACCTGCCTAATTTTAAGCAGTGAAATAGTCCTCCTGCATTCACCTGAATTACTAAAGTGTTTGAAAATAAACATTTGCTGACATCATGGCCTGAGAGCCTCTGGTCCGTGCTCCTCTCAGACCTGGATGAAGACAGGGCAAACAAAGTGAGGGTCTCCCCTAAATCATGCTTTAAGTATTTAATTTTGCTGCAGTACTTCATAGCAATATTTGCTGTTTTGCATCGGCAGAACTGCCATTGAGAAGTTATTTTTGTATGCACGTGTGCATGTACATTGCAGACACCAGTCGTCATCGTGTCCCCCTCCTGTCCCCTACCCTGCCGGGGAGGCGTGTGTGTGCCTGGGCATGTGGGTGCCTGACAAGCCCCGGCCCTGGCATAGTCTGGGGTAACAGCCTTTCTGCATAAGCAGCAGGCATGCAGCGTCAAGGCATTCCTATTTCAATCTTTTTTTTCCCTACATTCATCCCATTAGTCATTGTTTTGTTTGAAGTGAACTTCTCTTTGAAGACTTCAAATTGCAGTTTTGCTAAGACATCTGACAACTGCCATCCTTGATCTCAAGGATGCTCTGCACCCGGGTGATGGAAGGTGGGCAGGAATGGCAGCTGGACACACTGCCAGCACCGCCTGTGCTGGGCCAGAGTCGCACCCCGTGCCTCTGTGCACTCAGGGCATGGCCTCAGCACTGACGCCTGCCGCTAAAGCACACGCGGTTATTTTCTTCCTGTGCAGCAAAACTACCTTTTTTTCAGGAGACCAGTGGAGGTCTCTATATTTTATTCACATAATCCAGACCTTCAGTGTCAGTGCCTGAAACGAATTACTGTTTATATTAGAAACTTAGTTTAATAAATTAAGTCTGGTCTATGACCTGTCAAAGTTCCTATAGTCTGCAATTCATATAGAACAGATGCCTTTTCCATGACTCTTAACTAGAAGTGGCCAACTTGATTGCTTCCTTTTTGCCATTACTACATTCTGTAGGTTTAGTTATCTACTGCCTACAGAGAATTCAAAACAATTTAAAAGGGCATCTGGTATAAAGCACTCTCTGGGAAAAAAAAAAATCTTTCCATATACAATAACTTTCTGTTTAGGTCAGAGAATTATTCAATAATTGGCACTTGTTTGACTAGAACATTCAGAATCAGTTTGGTTTGGGTTTTTCAATTGTAGGTAGAATTACAGGGCTTTTTTTTCATTCCAAACAAACAGGTTTATAAGTCCTAATTTCCAACATATTTGTGGCACTGCTGTGATTAAGACCTAACAACTAATTTTTGTACAAGTAACAAACACATATTTCAAAAGTGCCATAAATAATTCAGTGATTTTTTTTCCCCCAGATTGTTTATAAATTATAAATTTTCATTTACTCTGTCCTAGTTTTAGATAATAGTGATAAAAATGAATAGCTAAAAGCAATGGTTTAATTGAAGAATAGAAAATGAGGGTAGGATGGTCAGAACAGACCTCTGACTTGTGTTCCAGTTTCTCAGTCACCATCATTTAAAAGGCTGGACCCACTAATACGGGCTGTTAGGAGTCCTCACTTCCAATATTTATGTTTTGTGAAGCACTCTTAATGCACAAACAGTTGTCACATGAAAAGTTAATAATGAAGCACATCTATGAGGATGAAAAGAGAGTGGGGCTGATGCTCATTGCATCAGGAGTTGCACGTCCAGGCATTTCCAGGTAATTTTTTTTCCATGTTGCACATTAAAACGATTCATCTCAGGACCTCAAGCCTGCCACCATGGCAGAGAGAGGGTGCAGGACTGGGACAAGTCCCCACAAGGACCACAGGGAACAGCTGCCTGATGAAATTTTCATCATGCTCCCTGCTAACATGTTAAGCTTTTGGGACGGGCTGTAGCCGCGACGTGGTTGGAAGTGAGAAACATTTTTCCATGTTCCTGTGTCTGTCACAGTGTGTGAGATGAAACAGCCACAGGATAGCCCGAGCTGGGGCCACTGCAGCTGTGGATATGGTGTCCATTTGGCAGAGATCATTTTCTTAATGGCTGGGCAGGGGTGGCTGACAGTGGGGCTGTGCAGAAGCTCTACACCCCTCACCCCAACACATTTGAGCCTTACTCTGCTGCTGTCCAAAACTTGCCTCTCCAGGAAGGCTTAGCTGCATTGCTAACTTGTATCCCAGCACAGGGCTGCAGCCTGTGAGTTTCTCATGTGTATCCAGAGGATGTTTACTGAAAGTGTCTGCGGTTTGTGCTTTCTTGGGTGATGATTTTCACAGTTCACACTAGCTGTGTTGGGGCACTGAACACAGGTTGTGTTCTTCTGGGAAGAAGTTCTTTGCTTTGGTGCTCTCTTCTTTGAGCAGACAACCAGAGTAAGGCCAGAGGAAGAGGGAAATCTTCAAGTTGGTCTTGCAGCCTGACTGGCAACAGCCGCTTGATTTAGAGGAAGGTGAAGGAAATTTTGAATGCCAAGTTAGAAATAAAAGTTAGTGAACCTCTGCAAATGGGCGGTTTTGTCATATGCTGAGGGATGAGAGGTCCCTGCCTGCAGCAATGTACTCTGCCTGTCCCAACTGGGAGTGAATGCTGTCTGCCTTGACTTGTGGTTTCTTTAGAAATCCTCTTTTTTTTCTTTACTGTGAAGGTTAGCCCTAGTAAAGAAATGTGATAGTGGTGCAAATTGCTGGGAAAGCTGACATGAGGAGGAACATGCTGACATCCCCCACTGCAATAGCTGTGGCAGCCTGTGAGCAAAACCAACCTTCAAGACCCAAAGTTTACCTGTAATATAGGGATGCTGCTCCATCCTACTGTAGGTGTGTCAGTTTACACACCCAAGAATCAGGTGTGTAAGCCTTAAAGAACCCAACTGGTTACCCAGTGCAAGCAGAGAGGAGGGATTGTATCAGTAGCAGATGAGAGGGGGCTGCCAGGCCTCTGCAGGAAGTTGTGCTTCACGTGCTTCGTGGTGAGCGGCCCCATCGACAGCCCACCCTGCTCAGGGCTGGGGCACACGGGGTTTGTTGAAAGCACTGCCTGCTTCCACAGCCAGAGCTGCCACCGCAGAGCTGGGCTGGAGTCACGGCCTCAAAAACTCTTTATCGTTCCTGCTTTCATAATTGATCACAACAACATGCGTGATAATGTTACTCATTAGTTATAAAAGTTGTTTCCTCTGTGGAAAACAGAACTGCACAAGTTCTATATACATCTCTGTGTTTATAGTAAGTATAAATTATGTATACATGTGTAAGTAATATGTAGAAGCATAATTCTGTTTGTATGGGAGAGAAACATCTCTTACTGTGTTTGTGTAGACCCACAGTCTTATGCAAATACATTTTGTTGGACATTTAAACACAAAATGAATAGCAAGTAGAAATCAGGACTGGAAAGCTAAAATGTAAATGGCAGGGCTGAGAGCACGCTCTCTGTGCACAAGTAAGTTCTGATGCATGGTTTGCTTTCCTACGAGAATGAACGACCCCGGAGTGGGGAGCACTAGGACTGTGGCGTCACTGCACCGGTTCTAGTGCAGCATTCTACTTTTTATAAAATAGATGCCTGCAGAACTCATCCCATTGTAGCTGCTGGCAAAATTCCTGTTGGCTTGGGTGTTTTACAATGTATAGTCATCTCAGGTTTCATGTAACAAGGGATGTGGTACTAAACAGGGCTCATGGGTGTGTAATTGTAGGGGTTGATGGTCTGTGCCATGCATGTATTTAGGCACAGGTTCAAGCACCTGGCTGAATAGGGCCTGGACTTGTCAACTTTACTAAGGTGCTGCTGCTTCAGTGAAAGGCTTCTCAGTTTATGTAACTGATTTTTTTTATTACCTGTTAGGCTAAAACAGGCAACGATCAATTCAAATTGTTACTTCCAAATGTACTCATTCTCTTCTCTCATGCTTCCTCTATGATTTCTAACTTAAGTCCATTCAGGAACCCTATGTAATTTCCAGCTGTGTTTTTCTTGGCACTTTTAAATTCATTTATTAATCTCAAATTGTTGGGAGGTTGATCTTTTTCTCCTTGGTGTGGGTGTCCTTTTCCTTCTGTAGGAATGACACAACTCCAATCTACTGGCTATGCCTTTCTCCTTCAATTATTCAGTTCTGAAACTTTCTTCATGTCTTTAATCCTTTTTTTTATTGGCTTGTCTTTTTTTGACTTCTACCCTTTATTTTACTGTCTCTCCTCTCCACAATGCTCTAATTATCTCGACTTTCCACAGCCATTTTGCAAGCCACTAGCCAAGGCAATTTCAATATATTTTAGCTTGCCAAAGTATTCTTGGATGGTTCCTGCAATGGAATTATACCATACTGAACCTAAATTCGACCCGCTGCTGCTCTGATTATAGTCCTGCCTGGTCTGCATTGAAAAACCCCAGCACATTTAAAGAGACAGGTTTCCTATTACCTTTAGAGGCAGCTGTCATTCTCCCAGATTTCTTCTTTGTCTATTTAGTTTAGAGAAATTGTGTCTGTCCAACCCACTCTTGATGGTGATCTTTGCACTTCTTTTCTTAAGCTAAAATGCCATTGTCCCGTAAAACATCAAGAGCTTACTGAGAGAGAGTCCATTATACAGTGCTATGAAACAAAACAGTTTTTCAGCCAAATCCACATGTGCCTGCTTCATAGACCACTGGAATTAGAGAGACTCTTTCCACTGACTTCAAGGCTTTGAATTCTGCCCTATTTCTATTTGCCCTGAAAAGTGCAAGCTTTTGGCTAATGCCCCATGGCTTTGTCCTCTGAGAGACAGCTTTATCTCTCACGTCTTTCGCTCCCAATCAAAAAGCTTCTGCACTGACCCTAGATGATCTCCCAGGGTTGTTTTTCACTCCATTGCAGGACTTCTGTTTTTTCAGCTGTTTCAGCTGGAATCACACATGCAAGGGCCTCAGTGGTGGAAAGCTGGAGAATTTTGCAATGACTCTCAGGGCTCAAATGTAGTAGCTCCCTGAGTTTGTCTATACCCATACTGGTGCAGTGTGACTCGGGACTGTGCATCCCTTGTAGTGAGTGCATGGAAAACCAGAGCATGCAAACACCAGGATCTGATGGAGGTAGAGCTCAGGGCCATCCTTGTGGATACTTGCTGTAGCAGGCAAGTAGTAGGACAGCTCAGTATAGCCCACACCAGCCGAGACAGGAGGCAAATTGGGCTGCACAGCAGGAGGAGCTGTCAGCCTTGAGGCTCCAAACCGTGCTCAGCTTCCTTGTGCAAGGCCACATCTTATAACAGCCATAACTGCACTGATCTGCTGTTTCACTTCTTTTATTTCAGGAGGAAAAAAAATCCCAAAATGCAATGGGTAATAGAAATAAGCATCTTCATTTTAATTTTATTTTTGTATTCTATCACTGTTACTTCGCTTTAACTTCCTCTCAGCCTCACTGCGTGTACCAGCAAGCTCAGGCTCATGTTTTGCAGTTATGTATGTGTCCCTTGAGGTTTTTCCCATTTACAGAGTGTGGTATGAGAGCCAAATTTCATGTAAGGAAAGGTTAATCCAGTGATACCTGTTGTGGTGTTCTGGTTGGGTTTGAGCACCTTCCTAAATATCTGAGTCATATCTGAAAATATTTGGCAATGAGCTGTGGGATTCCTGAAGTTGTTGTGATGGCACCGTTGAACAATGCCTGGTCAAACACCTGTTGAGATCAGTGGGAATGAATTTAGGGGCAAACGAGCATCTTTGACAGCCCGCAGCCTGGATGTGCTAGGAATAACCTGTATCATGGTCAGAGAAGGCAAGCTCTTGGCTTCAGAGTCTTAGAAGAGTTCATTGTAGGCACCCACACATAAAGTCAGGTTGCAGGGGCAGCAGAGACAGGAACAGCTTTGGTTTTCTCTGTAGATTGAGGTCTCTGTTCTGTCTCAGTAAACTCACTTAAGAATGTGATTAAAAAAAAAAAATTACAGCAAGTTTTTAGTGCATGAAAATGCAATCTCACCCAGCTCTTGCTCCCAGGCAGGGAAGCACGGGGCTGGCTGCAGTCACACACTTGGGTTTCCTCCCTGCACACAGGTTTGGGGTATCTGTGTACCTGCCCATCCCAAGTGTGAGCTAGGGGGTGTCAGGACAGTGTCTGTGGGCCTGGGGACTCACAAACATCTATGAGACAAATTGTTAGGATGAAGAACCAGTGCCTGGATGATATTTGAACACCGCCAATAAACTAGTCGTAAAAAGCTGAATTATTTTAGCATTACTTCTGTACATATCTGTCTACCTTTAGGGATGCTAATTCCTTCAAACTTAAAAAATCTATCAGTCCCTTTTTGATGCCTCCTTCCTCCTTTGTCTTGGAACATACCTTTATTTCTGAAGCTACCATAGTGATACTTCTTTGTTCTCCTTTTAAGATGTTCTAACAATTAATTGTGAACCTCCCAGCTATTTTTCTACAGGTTTGAATTATGCAGATCCACAAGCAATTTGTGATCCGAGCTATCCAGTCTACCTGATGAGTTCCTGTGCAGTCTTGAAGCTATCTTTCTGCCTTTGATTTCTCAGCTGCACTCATCCCTCTCTGCTGCAAGAACAGTGAGTAGTTGCTCTACACTGTGCATGGCTGGTGTCTGCGCTCCATCTATTTTTGCTTGTCCCCAGCTGCCTGACAATGTGTCCAAGGGCTAAAACCATAGGGAAGCCCCTGACCCCTCTCCACTCCCACAAGCTGGGAGGGACAGACACCTCAGTGTCTCTCAATTATTTCCCACCTGCCATGAAGCTTTTTCAGGCATTGTCTTGGCAATCAATGGCAACTCAGTGTTTTGTAAAAGGATTCTTCATCTGCATCCCTCGATGGTGTTGTTGAGTCCCTACTTATTTGCTTCAAGGTCTCCAGCACCGGCAGAGCTGTGGCGTCAGCAGATCGCAGGTGGCTCAGGTCCTTGGGTCCTTTTCTTTATCCTTGGAAGCCTTGAAAGTTTTCCCCAGACGGGAGGTGAAGAGTCTGTTAATTTCACACTTCAAAATAATCTTTGCCCTCTATTTCTTGTTCTTAAATACGATTGTGTTATCCAAGGAGACATTTTAGGGACTCAGGAACAATGTGGGGCTTCCACAGCTTTCTCATCCAGTGCTCCCACAATGCTTTTATTTCTATTGTCTTGAAGCATTTCTTGCCATTCACAAAAGCCCCACATTCACAATGCCCCACAGGCTGCTATCCCTCTGGCTCCATGCTTGGAGGCAACCAGCCAGACAGGTTGGCAGTAAATATCTAAATCTTGCCAACACTAAGATAAATTACTTTCCCCTGTGCTGCAGAAGGTAGGGAGCACAGAGCACCTTGGCATGTTTCTGGCAACCTGTGTTGCTGAACTCTGGGAAAGTGAGGAAGAAGAAGGCAGCTGGGCACTGGTGCCCCAACAGAGGGGCCAAGTGCTGGGCATGAGCCCAGCAAAGCATGACACCCCCCCACCAGAGGGTGTCTTCTCTTTCCATCCTAACCCTTTTATCCAAAAAGGTAAGAGAGAAAAGGGTGAGATTTGCCTGCTATCCTTGGAATTGGTCCTTCCTGCAATCTGATGCCGTCAGTGCAGCCCATTGCCTAAGCACAGCTCTGTGCCACTGGTCTGGAGCCACCTCTGTGCCATAATGATCCTCTGGAACTTCTATCCTCAGGTGCAGCAAGGACCAGGTTTTACTCAGAGAGACTGGTGATATGAAGAAATTGAAGCACATGAACATTTGTAGCTTACCAGATATGGTCACATTTTTAGTTAGATTTTCTCCTACAACTTTGATTCAATTTCAGCTAATTAAAATTCTTGCCCTCAGGTCATCCCATATTGCAGGTCTTATGCACATTGACTGGGAAAAACATAAACTTGCTGAGTTCAGCACATTTTTACTGGTGCAAATGGGATTTTCCAGAGTGAAGCTTGAAATATTTTTAAATTAGAATTTTTATGCAAAAGGATCCAAGAGGTGCTGTGGTGAGGCATCCACGTGTGAACTAGAAAGGACAAAATAATGGGCTGAGGTTGGCTGGGAAATAATGAGCCCAGGAAAGTGCTCATGGGGTAACTGACATGTTCATGCCACTGCCGTGTCACCCGGGGAACATCTAAGCATAGCTTTTGGGTGACACTACTCTTGTTTTCTCTTCCTACTAGAAAAGAAAGTCTGCATGTATCTGATATCAAATACGGCCCTTCGCTCCTGTGCTGTGAGGCTGGGCAGCCCATGGTGTGCCAGGTTGCTCCGAGCAGCCCCCAGACCACTCAGACACCTCCCCCACTGAGCTGAGTTTTTGGGAAGACTGAGGAGTCTGCTGCTTCACCCTTCCCCACATCCCCAAATCCACAGCAGGAGCTCTGAACACATTGCCCAGTACTGGTGGGGTGCAACAGGGTTGTTCAGGGAGGGGGCTTAGAGCAGGCTTGGGAAACAACAGGATGTTTTAATCTTTTCTTGCAAAGCTTTGCACAAGAACGGGTGTTATGTTTGGCTGCATAGAGGCGTCCTGTCTTAAAGAGCTGGTTTCCTTCTTGCCTGAGGGGGAAGGAATGATATCAACCAGATTTGTTGAATGCTAGCAGTTTTACATGTTGTCGTTGGGACTGTAAACCCTTGGGGTCATCAGCCCTCTCCTCTTCCAGTGCCTTTGCCTGGGTCCTGCATGAGGAGCCCCTTCTCCTTTTTTCTTGGTGCTGCAAGGACACTGCCACGAAATCACAGTAGTATTTCTGATGTGCCCCAAAGTGCTCCCAGCCACAAAGGATCCTCTGGCCCCCAAAACTGCTGCTGTGGCGTCCACAGCAACACTTCTGTCTTTTTAGGCCACCTCCTTACCAACTTCTGTTCTCCCTGTTCATGGCCAGGTGTATTGCTGGCACGTTTTGGGGCACCTATCTGCTGTGTAGGCTCTCCTGTGCCCTCCTCAGCGATGGCTGGTCCCTATCCCTATGCTGCAGCAGCCATGCAAGGGCACAAGTTCCTACACAGACACCCATTTGTAGGAATGAACACGTCTTCCTGATCACTCGGGCAGATAGAAACCGTATGTGTTTTGGATTAGTTTTCCCCAGCTGTTTTTCAGCTTGCATTTACCCTCGAGCTGAATGGATTTGTTTATGCCCTGCCCAGGTTTCCTGTTCCCATGGGCCTTGGCACTGTACCCCTGCAATGTCCCCCTGCCCCCTGTCCCTGGGACCTCAGGTCTGATCCCTGAGGGGCTTTATAAAGCACTGCAGACTCAATCATCCCAAACCACTCATCACTCTGGAAAGCCCTGGGCCCTGTTGTCCCGCAGCACTGACTGTGCCCTCCCATCCCCAGCGTGGTGATGCACAGGTGGCTGCATCCAGCCAGTACAGTGGGTTTTGTCTCCATCTCAGCCTGCTTCTTGCAGTCCCCTGCTGCTCTGCACGCAAAATGCTCGGTCCATGGCTTGACTGTGGCTGGTCCAGCAGCTGGGTTACCCCAGCACAGAACAAGTTGCACATGGCAGAGCATGTTTTTGGGGCGGGATGTGTGTCCTGCTCACAGCCCAGCTGCTGGTGAGGTGGCAGCTGCAGAGCTGTGGTCTTGCAGGATCTGAGCCAGCCATTCCCAGATATAGGAGCAGCCTATGTGACGTACAGGGAATTGCACAGGTCTAGTTATCAGCTTGGAAATTTATGATCCAAACATCAAAGAGAAGAAGGCCATAGTGACAGTGTGGGTTTTCACAAATGTGCTGGCAGCAGGATTGACCTGACCTGCAAACTCTCCCTGCAGCAGGAACCACTTAGCAAATCAGGTCAAGTCCTGCCTACAGATGTCAAAACTTTCTCACAAGCCAGTAACCTGCTTTGTACTCTGCCTTTAAAATGTTTATTTGCCCCTTTGCAAGATTCACTTTTGCAAAACTAAATGACAGAGCAATGAACTATGGGATCTTTGATTTATTATCTTTCATTTTACCAATTAAATGAAGGCTGTGGTGAGTTCACAAAGCAGTAACTCATGTTACCTGGTGGCTTGGTGGCAATGGCATGAACTGGGGCCCGGACGACCTTTGTTGAAGAGCCCATCTGGATCCAGGCTGGCTTTGTTTGGGAAAGGTTAAGTGCACTCCAGGGCTGACAATCGTGACGTGAGAGGCTCTCAGGAGGCAGCAGCCTTGCAGTGCCTGCACAGGAGGGAGGGAAGCCACCTTGCACAGGAGAGACAGCACCAGCCTTCCTTAAAACTGAATGCCAGAGAGAGGATCATCTCTGCTGGGCAAGCAATTGCTCATACTTGTGCCTCTCGTACTTACAGAGAGCCTCTTGCCTTCAGCCAAGGGGTCAAAATTGTGCTCTGGTTGCAGGGAGCTTGGGATCAAAGCATCCCATGGGTGCAGGAATCCCTCCCCAATTCCTGGTGTGTGCTGAACCTGTGCTCAGGCAGCACCACTGCATCATTTATACTTTAACTCCCTTAAGAGTAAATACATGCTTCCCTCTCAGCATTCTGAATAACCAGGGAGGCAGCACTATGCAGCACTGCTCTACCAGCAGCACTGAGGGCTATCTGCCTTTGACTCCTGCTTCAGTGTTCAAGCCCTTGGTCTCAGTTTCAGTGAGGAAAGACCGTCCCATGCAGCACACTAGTGTCAGAAGAGCTGAAACTCATCGTTTAAGAGAGCTTATTAACAGAAAACTCAGATGTTTAGTCTTCTCTTCCCTGAGGTTTTTAAAAAAAAAATGTTTTCCAAATATTGTTGCATGCCATAAGGTCTTTCCCCCTCTGCCAGTCACTTCTCCAGTGCTTGGATGGGAGTCATGAATTCACTGGCAGGCTGTGCAGCAAACCGCCGCTTCTGGCTCCTGCCACCCATACACCGGCCCCTATTAGAAGGGATACGGCAAGTGGTTCATTTGCTGCCCGTATGGCAGCCCTTATGGGGCAGATGTCGGGGGAGAGTGGGGCCTGCCAGGGGGCTGGCCCCCTCCGGCAGGCGTCACTCTGCCCCCTGACGCCTCCTCCCCTTCAGAAACCTGCCTCTGCTGAGGCTCCACTCCCCCCAGCATTTTCCTGCTGCCATTCCTCGTCTTTGACATAAAAATAGGGGCTGTGGGGTAAATCCCATCAAAATCATGACCTGCTGGGATTCTGCTCCCCTTTGGGTTTCCTCATCTGCAGAGCATCGCTGTTGACCTGTCATCAGCACGGTCCCTCCGTAACCCCATTCTCCCAGCTTGTTTTCTTTGGAAAGGCCACGGCTCCTGCGGTTGCTGACAAAGTTTCTTTGTAAGCGTCCCGCGGGCTGTCAGTGCCTACTTCCCTGGCCTGGCCAGCAAGGAGGGCTATCACTAATGTGTGTCATTCATCAAAGCAAAATTACATGTGTCCCAAAAAAAGGGACAGCATGCAGACAAATTACAGCATGCAGCAAATTGCTTACTTGCAGAGGGGAAAAAAATACAACCCACTGTTTTCCTCCCCTCCCAGAAGTAGGTGTTTAATTCAATATATTAGCACTGAGAAATCTAATTATAGCCACAGGATGAGGGAAGCCGAATTGCAGCACAGCACATCTCTTGCCCCAGCCAATGAGTGTGGTGTGGGCAAGCCATGCCACATCCCTGCAGGGTCAGCCTGTGGCCTGTGCTGCACTGGCTGGGCAAGTCCCCCACGCTGTGCCAGGGACCCAGCATGGGGAGCAGCCTCAAGGCCACTCTAGCTCACCAAAGCACCTGGAGAGACAGAGGAAAAGTGCCACAGATGGCTGTGCAGGCTGACATGGTCAGACCAATTTTGTTTTTATTTTAAGGGTTAGAACTTTAGGTTATAATTTTAACCACCTCCCTGCATTGAGGGATACTTCCTTTCTCTCTGATTGCAGCGTGGTGCTCTGGTGTGAGCTGGGACTGAGGTTGGGGAGAAGGGTTGGCCACGTTGGTGAGCAGCTAGGGAAAGGTGGCACTAGGGAAAGGGGGGCTGGAGGGAGAACCCCAGCCAGGTGCCAGCCACATGCTCTGGGAGCCAGCAGTCCCCAGGGCAGGGCATGACCCTGGTGTGTCCCTGGCATGGTGTACCCAGCACGGGTCCTTCATCTCCAAAGAGAAGGGGGAAAGGGGCCTGGCCACAGCCACCCTTGGTTCCCACCTGGCTGCCCTGTCAAAAGCACCTGGCAGGGGTCTGCTCCCCTAATTTTGTCTTTCAAATCATAAAAGCCCCTCTTATATAGTTAATTGATTTTCATTAATCACAATCTTCTCATCTACTTGTTTATGTTCTTCACTACTTCACAAATCTGATCTGACATCTGAGTTACAGATTTCAGAAATTAACCTTCCTGCAGTGTTTCTGTTTCAAGGTATCTCTATTTATTTATGTTCCTGTCAAGTGCCTTTCAATAGGAGTGATTTCTACTTTTGGCAAGCCGAAGAGCCTATTTTTTCCATGGAAAACAGTTTTGCCAGTGGAGTAGAACCTGAATGGCTAATTGTGGGTCAGAATGTAACACTTTTCCTGGAGCTCAGCAGCATGGAACTGAAAGGCACCCCAGATGGCTGGGCTGCAGTGCACCCCTGTCACAGGCTGGGCATCCCAGGTACCTGCCAGGAAAAGGGAGCTAATGGCAATTCTCCCTGTGGGAACCAGGCAGGAGGGCTGGCCTCTCCACTGTTGGAGCTCCCCAGCAAAGCTGCAGCCTGGCAATTCAGTTTGGTTTGCCACAGCAATCTGTGTGCCCCTCGATCAAACAGAGAACAGCTGCCTCCAGGAATAGGGATTCCATATTTCTCAAGCAACAATGACCTTATTTTCTTATTTGTGGAAGATGGTGTGTGCATTATTACTGAGGTACCTCAGGAATAATGTCTCTGGCTCACTCCATGTTCAAGAGCTACTGTCTTTTATGAAGCACCATGCAAAGGGCAAGAGTAGCTTCTCCTGTAATAGCTGCAGTAGATCTTGCAAAGGAAAATAAAACAAATGATAATTCTTTATCAGAATAAAGAAAAAGAAAACAAAGAGGAGGGGAAGGCGAGGGCACAGTGCACCAAGAATTAAAGGTAATTTTGGAGTGGCCCCAAAATAATTGCTCCCATTTTCCCTGGTGATGGTGGTGCTGCAGGCAAGAGGGGAGTCAGGGAGTGAGAGCTGATGGGTGGCACCACACAGAGGCAGCAAATCCCACATCCATGCTGGCAGAGACAGTGACTTTATACACTTCAAGAGGATGTGTGGTGTGACAGGGCAGTTACTTGCCCATTTTTTTAAACATCGTTCTTGGGACTAGACTGTTTCTGTATTTTAGCCATTTACCTTGACACAAATATGGTAATATCCCCATGAAATTTGCTGGGTAGGGCGGAGTGGAATGTGGTACTGAATCAGCTGGATGGCCAAAGGCAGGGTGCTGACAGGAAGGAATAGTGACAGTCGTGCACTTGGGAACTCGTAATTACTTCTGTTGTTAGCTGGGAGTGCCTGGGTCGGGACGTACATAAGGGCTGAAAGACCCAGCTGAGTTAATAAAGCTCTGGGTGAACCATGAGCTTCATCTGGGAGGTGGCTATGGAAAGTGAGAAAGCAGTGATGGGGCGTATAAAGTGATGGGCAGCCCCAGCAGAAGCAGCACGGAGTAGCACCATTCAGTTTAATGTCAAGGTAGCAAATAATCATCCACCTTCCCTGTGAAGTTGTGGGTGGCTCTTACCACCACAAATGAACCTGACCCCAGAGCAACCTCACAGCCCTTCCTCACCCTTGGCTGCTCTCACCATCAGACCACATTAGAGCCAAACGGCAGAGGGGAGAAAAAGCCATAACCTGCAATCACCAACCTGAAATAGTGCAGAGGGACCGGTTCCTGACCTCTCGGGCTCCCTGCGAGTGTCTCTCGCCTGCTGTAGCGTGGGTGGAAGCCAGTGCTGACAGCCCTGTGGACCACCTGCACCCCTGGGTGTCTCAAGCCACTGTGTCATCAGCGGGGTGGTGGAGAGCGGTGCAGCCAAAATGTCCCCTGTTACAGGGTGATTAGGGAGCTGCTGGCCAAGCCTGTATGTCCCCAAAGGCCAGGTCAGCATTTGGCTGCCCTGCGGTTACAAACCCAGCCCGTGACCTTCCTGCCATCTGTCGTCCAGCCTCACAGTAATGGAGGGGTTTCTATTCTTGCTGAGCTGAGTCCACTGGCTCTTACCCATCCTGTAAACAAAACCAGCCCTATGGAAGTCAGCAGACATCAAGGATGTAATTTAGTTTCTTAATAGCCTTGCTGGGGCTATTTTGGTATGCATGCTGTGATGGTGGCACGGCGCTCCCTACTGCCTTGGCCAGTGATTGGGGTGAGGGACAGTGGGATGAGAGCCTGGCAGGACACACTGATGGTCAGGGACTTCAGCTGCAGGAGAGCTGCTTCGTTGCAATTATCTCGCTTGGATGATCTCCTTACCTTCTTTCACAGTTGCTGTGAGGTTATCGTACCAAGCACAAGCATATTGGTATTTCATGTCTCTCTGAAAAGCAAAGGCAGGATGTGGAGAGCTCAGTTTTCCCCTCAGCCAGGTTTTCCCCACAGCAGTGTCCTGTTGGTGGTTTTACTCCAGCCCAAGCCCTAAACTTCTTTTCTACACTGGCTGTACTTTGCTGTGGTGTTGCTACATGGCATACTCTTAGTGTCAGTGATAATGCACCATAATTTTTTATTTAAGAATATCAAAAAGACTGCCTTTTATTTTAAGGCATTTGCATTAGTTTGGTTTTGGTCTGCAGAGCAGTGCGCGACTGTCAGAGCAGTGGGGCAGAAGGACATAATCAGTAATATATCCCTTTTGGGTACTCTTTGAAAGCTGCCAGCCGGCTGTAAAGGGAATCTTTCCTCTTCATAAAATATTAGTGGCAAAAATTAATACCTTGTCTGCATTTTGTATCTCAGTCGCTCCGTCTCCTTTCTACTGACCATGAACTGTGCAGCTTATTCACCTGCAGCCCCCAGAATTTCATCAGTTCAGGCTCCCTTCGAGAAAGTGTTCATTGCCATAAATCCAGTGGTGCTGGCAGAAGTCTCACACAACCAGCTGAAATGCCATCGCCTGCAGCCATGGTGCTGGTCTTGGTTCCGGCACATCACACAACCCTTGCCAAGCCCAGGCAAGGAGATAGGGCCTGGGCTTGGGACAAGCAGCGTGCTCCTTAGCTCTGCTTCCCCCCTGCCGGCACCCGTCCCGCAGCTCGCTCCAGCACCCAGGTCTGAGTCCCCTGAGGGGAGCATGGACAGCATACACAAGCTCAAAAATAAGGTGACAATTTGCTGTCCTGTCTGCCTGGGCACTGCTGTTAGTTCTGCCTATGAACTATTCTGTTTGCAGTACTGATGTGCCCTCAGAGTCCTTTTCCCCATTTCCTACTTCAGCCCTGCATTTTCAGGGACAACTGTCACAACATGACGTTTGAGTGCAGGAACGTGGCAAGTGCCCCTATACAGCAAGTCTGATCTTGCCAGCAGCCAGGGACATGAAATCAATGTATTAAAATGTTAGCCCTCTGAAACAGTCATTCATTAGAAACTAAGCCATTCTCCTCAGTGCTTGCAACTCTCCGTATGAGTGCAAACTCATTCAAAACCTAAATTCTTTCTCTGAATTAAATTGTCAGCCTCCCACTCAGGCAGATACATTAGCACTGACTGTGTAACATCAGCTCGGCTCTCTGTATAACATATGAATAAACCTTTAAAATTGTATATTCTGCCCTGCAGCATTTATCTCATATTTGGATCCTGGTTTTTCTCTGCTAAAACGCTTACTGGTCTCTTCAAGTGCCTTGATGGTTTCCGTGCTTCTAATTTAGGGTTCATTTGGGACTTGCCAGTTCTGTGATTGTTTGGTATCAGTTTGTTCACTTACTAATACATTCTCAAGCCACGGATTATGACGAATTTCTAAATCTGGTAAAGATAGCGACAAAAGATTTTTTTCACATTTCATAATGTGTAAAGGTAGCAGTTTATACTTTTGAAGGAGATATTAATCACCATTTTAATTCTCTTTTTGAGAGAAAATATCATTATTTATCCTTAGAAGCAAAGGGAGGCTTCAGGGGTAATTCTGAGAGTAGGGTATAATAAGACACTTCAATTAATTAAAATTAAACAATTGTATTGGCTAGAAAAATTTGTGTTGCTACAACACTCCAAAATTAGTGGAGATTTGATGCTTGCCACAGAGCAGTAGGTTGAAACACGGTGATTAAAAATAATGCATTGCACTTTCAGTAAATGGTCTAATATATTGCATTCGTAACATTTCTCATGAGCTGTTTGAATTCCCAGCATACCTTAAAGGCCAAGAAATAGCATCTTGGACGCTGGGTGAGGAGGAGATCTCTCTTGGCCCCTGAGCCATGGCAGAGCCCTGGTCATGAGGCAGTGGTAGGCAGTGCTGCTGTCTGGAAGTCGCTGGGAACTGCCAGTCTCCAGCTCTGGCACGTCCTGCTAGATTATAATAGATGGCAAACCTCCATCGACTTTGAGCGAGAAAAATATCCCATCTCTTCATGTGCAGTGTGAGTAATAATTAAAAGAAACATATGGGTTTTCAGCTGATGTACAACCACATAAGGATTATCAGTGTTATATTTTCCCTGTCCATGTCCCTGCCCCATGGATCGATCCGCTTGTCCAACAGCATCAAAACTCAGCAATAAAAAAAGGCGCCATGCTTCTATTGTGTGCTTCAAACTGCAGCGCTACCTTTTTCTCTTCTCAGAAAGAAAATGCAGACCGCCCTGCAATTAGCAGCAAAACCATGAATACTTTCTTCGTTAACCACAAATGGTTCTTTTCGCGACGAGCGGGCTCACATATGTTCTAAATATGTTCAGTTTCATTAGGCGGCGAAGCGCTGTGGATCTGCTATTTTATTCAGGAAGGCAAACAAGAGCTGCATATGTGCAACATAAGTTGAGGAGAATGGGAAAAACTCAAGGCACTTGCAGAGTGCCTGGGATGCTCGGACGTGATGATTTAATGTGGGATTGCTCCCAGCTTGTTTCCGTCAGCCTTGTCACTAGCAGAGATCAGCGTGCTCCAGCCGGTGGCGCTCCGACCGGTGATGCTCTTGCCCTTTGCCAGCCTGAAAATCCTTCAGAAAGGTGGACTTGGGTGCTGCAGGTGGCCGTTTTGCGGGGGTTTGTCTCTGCTACCCAGCAGCAGTCCCCCAGGCTGAGGGGCCAACAACTGCTCCCCAAAACCCTTTCTGAACAAGAGCTAACAAAGACTGCAGCGGGACGTGGCACTGATTCCTGCTGTCTGCAGCATGAGGGGTGAATTCATCCCAAGTCCAAGCCCCCACGCTGAGGGATAGCTGCACCTCAGGGTGCCACAGCAGTCCACAAGCTCGGAGATGGCTGGGGGATCCCCCAGATGTTTTTCCCCATTGGTGAAAAATCTCTCAAATTTTTCCATTTGTAGTTATTAGGGATTTTTTGCTTATTGTTTGTATGTTTCTCTAATTATCTGGTCAAAATGTTTCTAGGGTTGAAAATGCATATTTTTTAATAACTCAGAAGCACGTTATTCTTTTCAAACCATTTTGGACATGGGAAGCAAAGCAGCAGGTTCTTCAAACCTTGGTGTCCCTTTTCTGTCTCTCCCCAGAAAGTGTGACGGACCAGTTTTAATCCATGTAGCAAGTTTATACAGCGTAGCAAATGAAGATTTGTGTAAATCACATTTTTTATGTAAACACATACAGTGTTAAAAATATTCACACCCTTAAGTGTTTCCCATCACGTGTGCACTAATGAGTGGATTATGAAATATGTTTTCTGTGTCTTGCACTTGGTCCTTCTGATCCGCTCTCTCCCACCAGAAGGGACCCTGGGGAGGCTGGCCCTGCCTGCAGGCAGGGAAATGCTGTGAGAAGTCATAAGAATGTGCACTGTGTCCTTGATCCCCCACAAGAGCTGGAGCTACCACGTTACTGATGCGCTGTCATGGGACTTTGCATTCATCAAGGAGAGAGTTTTCTCCTATGGAATTGCGACCTGTTGGAGGCACCTGGGGGGACTACAGAAGATGGACTGGATGTCCATCCGTGCCTGCAGCTATGCAGTGCCCTCACTTAAATTGCATGCACAGACTGGTATTGCTCGGAAAGAAAGACAGCAAAATATAAACAAAGAAAAATAGCTCTCAGAGGGCCCCAGGAAAGAAGCTGTAAGAAATGAATCTGTTACTATTTGCTGATGGTGTAGAGATATGTTTTAAATGCCTGATTTGTGGCAGAGAAGCAGTTGTAAAGCACCAAATTAAATAAACGAGTGAGAGACGCTGTTGTAGGAACAACCAGCGATCAATAAGTATCCCAATGTCTGCGGCGACTCTATTCATTTTTCTTTTCCCTAAACCCAGGAATTCTATTACAAATGTCTTAGGCTGTGCATGGGCTGCTCCATAATCTTTGTACAGCACTGCTGAGTGATTTCCACCTCAGCACACCCCATGCCTGCTGCCAGGAGCTCAGGAAGCATGGAGTTAAATAAGTTTGCTTTTTCCTCCATCTGAACAATTGGAATCAGCACTTTGCATTATTTTAAAAATGAATGCTTGGAATCAGCAATTTTCTTTTTCCCTTTTTTTTTTTTTTTAAAGATCTTGAGGGTTTTTTTTATTTAAAGTGGAAAACTACATTAAGTGCAAGGCACTCAACAAAGAAACAGTCATAAAGCCTAAGTATTCTTAGAGTTATAAAATATGTCCGTGGTGGCAATTCTACTGCCAACAATGAAGTTTTAAGCATTAATATGCCTTCATTGCAGTTTTAATGCCTTAATATTGACTCTATAGCTCTTTTGGGTAATTTTGCTTTCTCTGGTACTTGAAAGGTGATGATGTCAGCGTTCTTCATACTGATTCATATGCAGGTTGATGAAGCTGAGTTATTTATTGAGTTCCATTATATTTTCTATAAACATTAGTTCTCAATAAACAGAGACATTTAGCCGAGGGTTTATTTATTAAATAGGTACTGTACAGATGGTTTTGCCACACATGATGTGCTGCAGAGGATATTACTCAGGAATAATCAGCTGTGTTATAGCTTGGCTAAATTAATAAGATGATAATGATGAAATTGATGCTTTTGAGCTAGGCTTGGTAAATGGTTTTTGCATAAACAAACTGATAAATTTGAGAAGCAATTACTTGCTTGTCAAAGATAAAAACACAACAGGGCCCATTTATAGTTAGGTCCTATTTATTTTTAAAGATTGTACCAGATTTTATGTTTAATACGCTGCAATTAAAAAATAATACTTAAATGAAGAATAATAAAAAACTAACTTTCTGAGCTCTCCTTCAAATTTGAAGATGCAGCATTGCTTGGTTAGACATCAAGTAAACTTTTTCAAGGCTTTCACTACATCTAGAAAAAATATAATTGTTTTATGAAAGATGCGGTCTGGAGTTGTGCAATGCAGACTCTGGCAGCGCTTTTGGTAGCAGGATTTGCTCTAAAATTAAGCTGGATTTCATATAGAGAAACACAGTCTCCAGTTCCTCGTTCAATGTGGATTTCACTGCAGTGATCACACAAGCAAACTAAACACATGTACTCCCCACACACACCACCTTCATGTACTCGCCAATAAAATAATGAAATGGGTGTGCAGAGATGTTTACGTGGGTACCTATATATGCACAATGAAGACATCACTTGACTTGTTTCCTAAGAAGTGCATGTGTTATGTGATTTTACATACCAGCCAGAGTAGCTTATTTCTGTTTATTTAGAAAAAACAAAGGGACAAGTTATGTGCGGCCCTTGAGGTGGCCCCACCGGAGGGGAGCTCCTGAGCTTCTGACACTGTTCTCAGAGAGCTAGCAGGCCTCTACAGTGAGGTACCATGGTTGCTGGTTTCTGTCTGAGGGTTTGAAGGCACCTTATGACCATACATTTAGTTTTGTAATGTCCCTGAGAGAGAGGTGTTATCACACACTTTGTTGTCACCTCCTTGGTGGGGACAGGCAGCTCCTATGTGTGCTGGTGGGACAATGATGCTCCTAACAACTTCCTTCATCTTCTCATGCACTGAAGGAAAGGTTCAGGCCTTCAGCTGAAAATTGCTGTGCCCTAAGGGCACCCTTGTCTTATACACAAAAATGCTGCTGTGGGACCATCTTAATTGATTATACCTGAGAAGAGGAATCAAACGGCCAAACACAGCAAGTTGCATAGGCATGTCCTAACTTAGGAGTTTCCACTACACACTTTCTGACACAAAAGGCTTTTACTTGTAGTCTTAAAGGACTTTTTCTTAAGTCATTTGCTCTCTGAGGTGCTCAAGCCAGTAGCAATGTGTGGGAGGAATTCCAGCCCTGCAGCAGCACAGGTCAGCACAGGAAGGAGGTCCTGCTTGCCCAGGACTTCCCACCTGAAAGCAGCATGGCACCTTCGGGAGGTTTTGCAAAGGGAGTGGGCAAGGAGCTGTTCCCCCTGCTATTGAGAATGTCACACCACGAGCAAAAACAGATTTCTAACAATATTTATTTGCTGTAATTTTTTTTTTTTTTTTTTAGGAAATTTGGTCCTGAAGTATTAGTGTAAGGTATTCTATGACTTTGTGTTAGCAAGTCCTTCATATGTTTTTCTTGCAGCTATTCATAAAGAATTTAAGGTCTTATGCCAACCTGAAACTCTCATCAGGGACAAGCAGGAGAATCACTCTCTCAGAATGTAGCCAACAATGGTTACATAAAAGAAAACTCACAACATGTCACAACTGTAACTATATATATAAATTACTGCACAACCAAACACAGTTTTTGCTCTTAGTTCAGGCTGATTACCTGAATTATAGATATCCATTGTAACAAAATGAAACAACATCATTGGATTAGCCTAAAAAACCTGAAATGAAGTTGTCTACAGTGCATGTGTCAAGGGTATGAACTGCATGGGTGGGTTTGGCCCTGCCATATGGGTCTGGGTGCTGACCCGTGGGACAGTGGAGCCATGGCCTGCCGGGGTGGCTGGGAGCAGCAAGGCTGCTGCTGCAAAACCCACACCAAGCTGGCATCCCCTGCCTTGGCTGTGCCCAGCTGCCAGCACCCAGAGGGACGTGAGCCTCTGGAATGCTGCGAGGCGTGTGGGAGTACCCCAGGTGGGGGGAAGGAGAAGCTGTCACTTCCCTGTAAATGTTCCCATGTGAATGAACCCGGAGCTGCCACGTTGCCTTTTACAATCCTCTCATGTAAATGGCTGTGCTTGCAGGAAATGGAGAAGTGGGTTTGCATTCATAAAAATATTATTTATGTCATTATAACTATTTGTAAGCTTTCACAAATATTTGTAAAACATGCTCTCTGGTCCACAGGGAGATTTGAAATGATATGACCTTGTGAAAATAACAAAATATGGTGCGGATCAACCTGCTTAGCTGAGACTGAGGGTTTGCAGGGTACAGGGACTTCCCTGCACCTCTCCTCTGGGAACGAATTTAGCCCAGACATCACTGTGAATTGACATCCCTGCTGCTGAACTGAAATGCTTTTAGCAAGAAGGTGTTGAGTAGGGAAAGATGAAACCATTTCCATGCTGTGGTGCCACATTTACCCAGGCTTGGGGTCAGTGTGAAATGGAGCTGATGAATGGCATGAGTTCATGTGAAAGTAGGTCTTGGCAAAAGATTTGGGTGAGAACTTTGTTGGGAAAAAAAAAAGTATAGTCTTTTGGGTATTGCCAAGCTTCTCAAGGAGGAAAAAAAATTCGAAAAGTCAATGTCATTTCAGTACTTTCAAAATAAAATTACTTTTTAAGTGTTCCTGGAAATTTCATGTAAAAAAAGTTAACATTTTGGTTTTTTGTTGTTGGGGTTTTGTTTGTTTGTTTTTTGGGTTTGTTTTTGGTTTTGTTTTTGTTTTTTTAAGTACCATGTTCAAAGAAAATATTTACTTTGTACTGAAACAGTGAAGATATTCTGTCAGTGAAGATTTTGTCCTCCTGTACAGCTTTACAGTACCCAACTATATTGCTGGTCAACGAAAACTGAGACAGAATTTTCCCAAAATAATGTTGAAGATTTTCCTTGCTCTGGACAAGGTCAGTACTCAACTTTGGTTTGGGTACACGAGTCAGCTCTGACCTGCTGTTGTGTAAAAAAACCAAACCTCTGAATAAAAGGAAACCTGGAGGTGCAGCTGCACAGGGCGGCTGGGCTTAGGGCTGCTGGCCACAGGGAAGTTGCATGGTGCCAGCACAGCCCTTGCCTGGCCTCTGCCCATGGGGCCACGGTGGCTGAGCAGCACTTGCTGGCACATTTGTCACTGTGCGCGGAGCAGCCGAGCGGCGTTTGCTGTAACTCTCGTGCCTGCCTTGAAACCCAGCGTACGGCGCCACTTCCAAATAGAATCATTCATTATTAATTAGGTCACAATAAAAAAATCCTAGGGATGCATTCGTGACGCTAAATGAGCCGATCGCAAATAATGCGATTGTAATGAATTCCAAAGGAATAAATAATGAGTGAGCCATTAGCATAAAGTGCCAGCCACAGCTCTGCGCTGCCCGCCTGCCCGCCTGGCACCGCTTCCAAACCCACCCAGCCGCCGCCGGCCCAGGCGTGGGGGTTCCTGCCACAGGCTGGCAGGGGGTGGCAGGATCTGTTCCACCACTCACAGATCCTGACGGGGTCAGGGTGCTTCGGTGACTCCCACTGGGGCTTGCAGTGGCATTGCCCCCAGGACAGCCATCCCAGAGTCCCTATGCCGGCAAGAAACAGGATAATGTGGAAGCATGCAGGAAGATATTTTTGCATCTCTTGCTCTAATATATAATCAGAGCTTTTGTTCCATGGCTTGCACAAGTAAATTAATTAGAAATTTATCTGACCAGAAGTTCAGTGTGGAGTACATTTAAAGCGGAGGACATCCCTGTGCATGTGTTTGCTCTCTGTCATGGAACAATTATCTGCCCGTTTAGGAAATTCAAAATTTGTTTCTATTTTAATGGACTCTCTTAAGCATAAAAAAATATCAGACCACTTCTGACTGTAGCGTGCTGAAAACCCTCCAAGAGGAAAACACCACTTGTAACCACCCTTGTCCCACCCAGAGGATTGCCCCAGGTGTTTTCAGGAGGCCACTGGGCAGGCAGCAGCACCAACCTGCAGTGGGACGGACCTGCACAGTGCTGGCACCTGGGCGAGCAGAGGGCTGAGACAGCAGGAAAATATGACAGGATGAGGCTGGAGAGAGAGGGGTGCAGGGAAAGAAAACATGGGTGGTGGGGTTCTGAAAGGGAAAAAGAGCAGTTTCCTCCAAGCTGCCTGGCTGTGCTGGGGCAGAGCAACACGGTGAACACTGCAGCAGGGCAGGGACCAGTGGCTCTGGAGATTTTGGCCCAAGGTAGAGCCCAACCTCAGCCTCGCCAGGAGCCCTGGCATATTAAATAAGTAGAACAGGTAACGGGGTGGCAGTGGGACCTGTTCTGTCAGTGTCCCTTCCCTCCCAGCAGCCAAGCAGACAGGCGCGTCAGGTGCTTATGCCCCTCTTATGTCTGCTGTTAAAAAACCCAGCCAGGGAATGTCATTAGAAACAGCCACACCATCTGCCTTTTCCTCCCCTCCCCTTTAAATAAGGAAACACCTTGTCAAACACATCCCACTAAATATCCCTAACACCCTCCCGCGCGCTTCGCGCTCAGCAGTTCATGGGATCGTGCACCATCTGGACCCTCGCGCTCCATCTCCTCGGCGAGGCCCCGGCTCGGACCCCCCACATGCCCCATGGCCAGGGGCAGGTCTGCACCACCCACGTCCCTGAGTGGCAGCAGGAGGTCATGGAATTAGGCAAAAGCAATGAGTTCATGGGGAAAAGAAAAAAAACGCCCAGCAGTTCCATATTGTTAAGCCTAGAAAATTAACCAAGAAGGACCTTAAACACAGACATTTATTAACATGTAAATGGACTGAGTCAGCAATTAGTCAACAGTCAGCATAATTGAATAGAATATAGTAATGAAGGTGCCATTTAATTATTCCCATTTCGTTTAAGGTAAATATTTACTACAAACATGGGGTTTCCCTTTTCTTTCTCATGGAGCACCAGTATCCATGCAGAGGGTCTGTGTCAAAGTTTCTCAAGAACTTTAAAAAGGCAGAGTGTCACTTCCTGTGTCGCGGTGCTGGTCCCTGAGGCCATGGGTGAGCACGGCCGAGGAGCACTGCCCTGCCCACTCTCCTGTGCTTGGGATGGTTCCTGTGGGAGCCGGTGGCCAGCGCCTGCGGGCCCTGAGCCACACGAGGTGAGAGCTGTGTGTGGTTTGGGGTTTGTGCCGGCTCGGCTCCCTTCCGCCCACAGCCCTGCAAAGCCAGGCACAGTCTCAGGCACACGTGTGCACTCACAGCCCCCCAGCCCTGCTCGCTGACCGTGCAGATGAGCCTTTGTTCTTGGTGATTACTGTGCAGACAACACACTCACCCGGCTGCACCGAGACACTGCGTACGCACCAGGCGATGTGCTGATAAGGGAAATAGTGTGGAGAAGAGCCTAAGGAGATAGAAGAACATTATTTTAAATTATCTTGAACATAAAAGATAAAGTGAGGATTTGGCAACCTTGCAGCAAAAACCTCAAAACCAGTTATTCTTTTTAAATAAAAACAAAAATGAGAAACAGTAACTATTAGAAATCCCACCTGGTGCTTTCTCTGTGTTAATGATGCTTCTTAAATTGCATGTGGGTAAATGGTAATTTTGTCTCACGCCATTAAAAACTAATGGAACCCTTGATGATAAGAAATGCCATAGCTAGCTTGTTGGAAAACGTTTAATTAATAAAGTAATAAAATTATTGTAAACTAGTGCAGTTTCACAGAGGATTCAATGGGATATAAAACAGATAAAACATCCTTGAGAGTTGATACAAGAAATAAATGCTCCTCTATAAAAAACAGCGCTATAAACTTAAACTGGTTTGTGTTATACCGCGTTAACACAAGCTATGATGACAGTAAAGGTATTTGGATGGGCCTTTCATGAGTGCAGACAGGTGTTTTTGTGAGGAGCAGAAAGCCAGCACAGCTTCCCCTGAGCTGGTGTGGGGCTGAAGGTGACTGCTGGTGGGATCTGTAGCCTTGTGAGCCCATGGGAACGATTCTGATGGTGCTATTGCTGTTATCAGCCTGTCTGAGAGCCTCCAGAGTCAGGGGCACCACCTCCACTAGCCTCAGTGGCTTTGGGGTGAGGCACTTTCCCACCCTGCTGCTACAGCCTCTTGGCTTGTAATTCCTGTGAAGCAAGTGGTGGCAGAGAGTGGAGAGGAGGGGTCAGGCATTTTCCTGCCTCAGGGAATGAGCCATGGTGCTCCATGCAGCTGGATTTCAACTCCCTGCAGGTGGCCAGCTGGTGGCATGGCTGCAGTACCAAGCATTTACACATTGTAGCTTGGTGTATGTGCATGGCATCCCAGCTGCTCCCCAGGGGAAAAAGGGTTGCAGAGGGGCAAGCCTGAGGGAAAAAACAGCAGCAGCAAAGGCTCACCTCTCCTCATCCTGCTGCTGACCCCAGTTTGTGCTTCATATCCTCCTGTGAACGTTTCCTTGCAAGCTTTGGAAATGGTCTCCTGTAACTGGGAGAGGTAGAGAGGCTTTCTGCATTGCATGAGCTGGGCTGGGTACCTCTAGTATGTACACACCCATGTGCAGCAGCCCCTAAGTCTCCATTACACTCACACCTCAAATATTTCCAGATGTCCAGCTTCAGGATGGCTGTCTGCCAGGTGCCCAAACTTTCCTTTCTCCCTAAGAGTCGAGCTGCAAATCTCACTGACAATCACCATCAGCTCTATTCATGCACACTCAGCCCTTGGTGACAGGACACTGGAGGAAAGAACAGCTGAGAGAAAGGCACACACAGGCACGTACTGGATTTTGGGGTGTTGTGAGAGCCAGTAGGAGCCCTGGCATTTGGCAGCCCCTATGCAGAACCCACACGTCTGGGGCAGCAACGCCAAGCAATGCCAGCATGCTGTGATGTGCCACAGACAGACCTGGAAATGTTTGGGATCAACATGGGTCAATAGTTTTTCAAACCTTCAGTAACATTTTTCTGTAAAGAGCTGAAAGTGTTTGTGTAGTGGGCTGGCAGGCCTTCTTTCCTTCCACATCAGAATAGTTAATGCCTAGACTGGGAAATTAAGGATGCTTTGCTGTGCTCCCAGTGTGCATGGTTTCTTTTACCAGGGCTTTGTACAAACGCCATCACAGCCATGGCCTCTGCATCCCATGTAACTAGAAGACTAAAAGAAATTATACCAGAGTATGTACAACTTGTACATTGCTGCCCCACAAAGGTTAATCTTGTGTTCCTTAGCTGCTTATGGCTCGGTTGTAATAAGGGGATGGTCAGACCTTACTCACCGAAAGTCTGATCTCCTCACCAAGCCACCACAGACGCTGCAGTGCCACTGATGCAATCACAGCTTCTGGTTAGTGCTTGCAGCAACATCTACTTTTCATTTGAGTGCCTCTGGTTTCCTCAGCAGTCTGCACCTTGATCATTAGTTAGAAGCCATCCCTGATCTGTAGTTTTAAACTGAAGTGGGTGTTTTTTTAGAGCACATCAGCATGAATGCCACTGCCAACAATAACAGTCGCCCACTGCCGCCCAACTTCCCGGGTGCGACACCACACCAAGGGCTCCTTACTCACTTTGGCCTCGACATATGGATAGGCTGGCAATATAAAATCTTTTCCCCACCCAAGGCACCATCCGCCTCTAGGAAAAATATTGTGGTTTCCTGTTGTAGGCAGATTTATTTTTGAGGTAGCCTCAACAATGTGGGCACAGGGAGAAGGCTGTTGCTCTTTACTGAGGCAGAGTGAGAATGTTTATGGGTCTCCATAATTCAGCCCCACTGGCAATACAGCAATGACTTTTCTGTTTCCATGGTGTGTGAGAAAGGAAAACATGAGCGGGAGTGCATAGAAGACTGGTAGGGCCAAAGCTGGGGTATTTGTTCCCTGGCAAACTGTGGTTGCTCTTGATTTAGCCACAGTTTTACCAGCTGATGTTTTGCAAACCCGGCAGAAGATTCAGCTTTCAAGGCTGTGAAAGTGAACGCAGGGCTGGAACCGCCCCTGCGCACACTGGCAGGGAGTCAGGCCAAGCCTCCTTCTTTCAGAGGATGTTGCTTGTTCCAGGACTGCGTGGCTGTGGGGGCAGTCTGGGGACGGAGATTTAATCTTTTATTTTTCCCATATGTCATAAGTATGTCTAAGATGATGACAAAATAATAAGTTGGTGGCTGCTGGAAACTTTTTTTTTAGCAGCTGTGTTTTTAGAATATTATAATTAGCCATCCTTTTGCCTTAATCACTTAAATACTTCTAAAATAACTAGGAGTTTACTGTACCTTCTCTCAACTTGCAGCTTTCCCATGTGGGGACCATGACTTTGGAAGGAAGGGCAGAAGAGGCAGGGCAGAGCTAGATACATAGAGTCAAGTTTATCAGTGTGAATTACAGCACAGATTACTAAAATTACTGTAGTGCTTTTAATTTACAGCTATTGTACTAGAAGCAGGAAAAGAGGTGAGATTGTATTTAATCTGCACAGTAACTGAGTCACTTTGCCTAGGCTCGTTTTTGCAGAAAATTAAATGAAATAAGTGCAGTATTTGTCAGGAAAAAGAAAAGGTGAACTGTGAGTAAAGGGAAAAATATTTGTCAACTTGCCAGGGAGAAGCACGATTAAAAGTTGACTGTTAATAAAGCATGTGGGTGACAGGGCTGTCTCCCCACACGGTTCCGGCGCTTGGCTCAGGTAAAAGCAGAGGGCTATAACTCAACAACACGCTCCTGTCTGTCAGTGTTAGGTTTTCGGGTTTTTTTATAAATGACATGTTTTCTTTTGGCAGATGGGAACAAGCCTTGAAGAATAAATTTTTTGGAGGCAAATTGGCTGCCTGGAAATATATGTATTTAGGAACCTGTCGGGTGCTGTGAGTGTCAGCACCACCCCAGCTGAGCTGGCCAGCATGGCTCTGCAGCTCGCCTGCTCCAATCTCCTCACAGAGCCCCCAATTCCCCAGCCGACCACTGCCAGGTCGGAGCAAAAATGACAACTCCAATACGAGATTTGCTCTGGATATTGCTGATATTGCTTTGTGCCTGCCTTATAAAACTTCCCCGTCGGCTATTTCTCCAGCCAGGGGATTTCACCCAGATGAACGTGCTTGCCTCCCTCTCACCAGCTGCCAAAATCCAACTTATCTGTAAGTGGAAATAACGCTTGGCCTCCGGTCGATCAGAGCCGCAATGCTCTTTACGAGAGGAGGCGAAATAAAACCATTCCCCGTGTTAACAGCTGCGAAAGCCGACGTGCTGAGAGGTTAAGTGATTTGCCAGGTGTGAAGGAGGATGGTGCCGAGCTCTTGGGAGCCCTTTTTTGGGAGGGGGTCAGGAGGGTACTGGGGGCAGACCACAGACCCCAGGCACCACCACAATTCCCAGTCCCACAAGGGCACCTGCTGGGGGGAACCACCTGCTATGTGCCTTCCCCCAGACCAGGCGTAAGCAAAGTTTTACCAGAAAAAAGTATATTCTGCAAAAATCCTCCTAAAATTAGGTACCGAAAGCGGGTGTTGGGTTTTGTGAGCCAGCGTCAGAAATAGGTGGCAGCTGGAAAGATTTTTTAACATCTCAGAAGTGCCTGAGTGTTGGGAGGTAAGCAAGAGAAGCGGTAGATTAAGCCAGAATCCAGATGCCTTGAAGCCTAAATCACTACACATGCCCAGCACATCCCCTTGTCTGCCTCAGGACATTTAGGCCTGTTGGCTTAACCAGCAAAAATGGGCACCTTTTAAGAGCAATTCAGGATGTCCAAATCAAAGCCTGTATCAATGTAGTTCTTCAATATACGTGGTGCTGCATACGAAAACACAGCATAATAGTTAATTTCCAGATACATAATATTTTCTGCCACTTCATTCAAGGGATGTGCTGGACGTGAAGTGGCTATATATATATATATATATATATATGTATAGGTAAAGGTAATAGAAAAGGTACCATAAAAGACACACTGAAAAATAGGCAGTGTTGTTCCCCAGTTTTGCAGGGTCGGTAAAACTGATAGCAGCTCCCTAGCAGTGGCTTCATCTCCACACTCACAGTGTGTGTTCTTAACACCTTCCTTCTCTGTAAAACTGAAGTATTTAACCCAAAACATACAAACAAATCTGTTATTCTTCTCCTTTATTAACCTTCCGAGTCCTCTGCAATCACACACGAGATGAAAGCTCTTCCCTTTTCCTTTGTTTAGGAGAAGATGTTTAAACTTTCTATGCAAATAGACACTTGCATACATGTAAACCTACCCATGTAATCAGGCACATGCAGCACACTCTTTCTTCTTCTCTATAAATATATATACACATATGTATATCCACAGATATCCAGGCATGTGTGCATATGTGTGTGTACAAAGAGAGAGAAAAAGACTTAGAAAATGAAAGACAAATGTTAGAGAATGATATTCCCAAGCCCTCAAATCCCTAATCATGAGTTTGATGCAATATTTGCCCTAATGGGAAATGATAACTGGCACTATTCCAAAGCAAACCTCGAAGAAAGGAGCAATAAAAAAGGAAAATGCTAGCTTGGCAGTTAAAGAAAGAGGAGCCGAAGCGAGAACTGCTGTCGGAGATAATAAAGAATTAACCACAAACCCCTTTTCTATTAAGCACAAAAAAGGATATTAAAATAACATGCCCCCTCCCTAAATGTTTCGAGGCTTGTGTCATGCTTCTCTGCGCAGCTTGCCGGGACGTTCTGAGGCGCGGGGCCGCAGCCCCGTGCAGCCGCCTCCCGCTCCCTTCCCGTGCCGGGGAGCTCCGGCACAGCAGCGCACAGCCGCGCTCCGGGCTGCCCGAGCTCACACTGCCGCCCAAACCTTGCCCTTTCCAGCGGCAGGGAATTCGCTTGCAGCCCGTGAGCATGTGGACCCTCAGGCGCTGACTGCGGTGAGCAGTGCTGATGGGTTCCCTCTCCCCTTCCCTCTCCTCGGGAGCCCTGCACGTCGGGAAGTCTGCTGTACCATGCAGCTTGGCTGCTGTGTTATCCATACTGTCCATAGGCACAAAGACATCATTTAAGTATAGAGTGAATCTTAGTGCACTGTTTTCCAGCTGTAGGGGCAAGCAAGCTTTTACCTTCATGTTCTTACTACGATTTTTACATTTGGGGCATTTCCTTGGTTTAAAATTACATGTCATAAATTACACAGAAAGGACCACAGATCTGGGACAAAAAAGTGGTGCAAAAAATCGAATCAACAGCTGCTAGATATAGGAAAGAAGAAAATGGGAGGGCTATGACTCAGGAGGCACTTTTCCATCCAGTATCACCCCTAGGAACCTCCTGGGACATCCTGTACTATTACTAACAAATAGAGATGCCGTTCCCTGTGTGTGTGTGCCTTGAATGCCCTCATGGAGTTCTCCACAGCCAGGAATGCACCGGAGAGCCCCACATCAACACCGTTTCTGTCTGGTTATATGATGGACAGGTTTTTGGTAACTGATGTTGCCCATTTTGTGATTACACTAATCATTTTAATAGCAAAATCCAAATTAAATATCCCTTGAAATTTCCACCTTGACTAAATAGTAGATTTTACTATGGCAATTTTAAGTTTGCCAAAAAAGTGGTACTCAGGACACTACAGACCCAACAGGCTGAAGTTACCACTTTATATCAAGTCAAAGAAACCCTAAATAATCTTATATTTTAAAGACATTTATGACCTAACTGATTCATTAGCACATGAGAAGATATTAATGACACAGAGTAATGAAATGTAACAACTCCTTTAGTACTTTCTTGTTATCTAGGTCTTTGGTATGCAGTTTGACAAGAGCTAGACTAGCAGCAGCTTTAACAGCATTTTGTAGAGCTGGTGCTCACTTGTGCACTAGGAATGCCCCAAACCCAAAATGGCACAAGCCAAAAAGGTGATGATGCAGTAACAAATCACTAAAAGTTTATTGTAAATGTCAAATGAAGCATATCTGCCAATAAGAGCTTATTTTAAAAAAATAAGGGTGAGGGTAGAGCCTTAGAAGGGAAAGAAAAAAAAATGCCCATCTGTACAAGATATTTTTTAAAACTAAAACTTGCTCTTTTAGACTTTCAAAACTCTTTATGAAGGAGGTATAATACACAACTCAAGAAAATACTAACATAATCTATCTTTCACAGAAAAAATCAAAACTCCCTCCTAAGCTATGTCCATGTAGAAAAGCAGAGTTAAATATCAGATACTTTTATCTGAGTGCCTAAATGTAAAAATACATTACCAGAATTCTAGCAACGATTACATTAAAAGCCCATCATTTGTCTGCCAGTACCAGTCTAGGTTAATTTCTAAGTTGATCTTAAAAAAGATCAATAAAGGTGTAGGTGGAGAGGTGTAAAAAATAACTACTGGAAATGGTGAGCCAAGATCTTTGGAACAGCGTGTCCCTGCCTGAGGTACAGGCAGGCTGGTTTTTAGATCAGTCACCTACAACTGTGGTGTCATAAAGTGGAAAAATACCACCGAGAGTCATTTTTAGCAAAGAACATCAACAGTTCCTCTAACATTCACATCCAGTGAAACTCCATTCCAGTTAGATTCATTGGCAAGTTGTAAATTCTTATTTGATTTATCAATCACCATTTTATATTGTTAATTCATATGTTCATTAGACAAATCTATCCCTCTAAGGTAATCACTTAAGGTACCGTTGGCATGTGAACATGCACAAATGGATAATTCTTAATGACCTTCCAAGATGACATATTTTTGGCATCAGTTTTCTGTATCCTAATTTCAAGCTGCCTCTCTGGTGTTATCGTGGTGACTTCACTACAGAGTCAAGGAGCACTTGCATTTGGAAGGCGTTAGTAAGATTGTTCCCATCAGATATCAGCAGAACAAGGAACAACTAAAATTATCTCCTTGGATTAAACCCCTGTGAAAGTCAGTAAGCAAGCCTGTATTTCAGCAGCCTTGGAGGAGAAAACATTCACATCAGAAAATTTGACCAGATTTGCGACTTCTCAGTGTTTCCACAGTAAGTAATTTTTGCTCTGCAGGTGCTTGGGATAAAAAAAAAGAGAGTCAGGGAGGTTGGAACGAGATGATATTTAAGGTCCCTTCCAACCCAGACCATTCTATGATTCCATGAAATTAAATGAAATATCAGTCATCCAGGCTATTGCTCTGGCAGCTGGTCTGCACATTGCCCTCCCACAAGGCCAGGCCAGTACCACAGATCTTCTACTGCAGGTTAATGTGGTGCAGGTGAGCCAGAGACCAGTAGAGATATGGCATAGCCATCATCTGTTGTAGGGGTCTGATGCACGAGTTTGTGCTCTTTAGACCTGTAGATTGACCCATCACTGGCCATGCTCGCCAAGTTTGCAGAGTTACAGAGCATACCAGAAAATGCAAGAATTCCCCCATTTTCTATTGGATAGGTGGCATTTGCCCAGCTGAATGACCATTACTCACGGTGATACCCAAACTCCAGAAGACTCCGCACACCAGCGTTATCCCCACTGAGGCGGTTTGGGGTCTCTCTCCATCACCAGCACTGTTAGTGCTGCTCATCCAGCGCCATGCGAAGGGGGGAAAAAAAAGGCATTGTGTTAAACACAAGGTTTCCAGGGTTGCCAGCATTTCCACAGCAGATGCAGGCAAGGAAAGGAGAATTTCTCAGAGATGACAGGAGACAGGAGGAAGAAATATGCAGGGAAAAGGTGGGGTGCAGACACAGTGCTGCCGTCCACTGAGTTTTGGCAATTGGCTTCTATGGGCTGGGAAGGGAGTGAGGTGCAACAGGAGAGAAAAGAGCCGGGGAACAGCCCTTCCCCAGCTGCCAGCCAACGTGACGGGCAGCCCCTCATGGAGGATTCACTGGGGCCTGGGGCCGTGGGTCACAGGGGAAGCTGGAAGGGGGGTGCGTGCAGCCCACGCCCTCTGCACAAGCCCAGCTCCAGTCAGCGCCCAACTGACACCCAAAAGTCGAAGAAAAGAGTTTGCATCCCTTCCTCAAAAGCACAGCTCGGGTTGCAAATCCAAATGTATGGGCAAAATGTAAATGCATTGTGACAAGCTGTACGGGGAATCAAAACAAGGAACAAGGAGCGTATGTTTCTTTTAGAGAAATGTCCTTTATCTCGCAGGCAGAACGAAGCGTGTGGCATTCAAATGTTAAGATTTTTACACACTTTCATGAAATACTAAAGAGAAACCAAAAAAAAAAAAAAAAAAGGAAAAAAGAAAGCAACAAGAAAATAACCCAAGTCCGTGTCACTTCTCAGCTAGTTTGGTTATTGCTGCTCCTGAGTACTGTAACATATGCACTTTCCCTTTTGAAAATGTATCAAAGTTGTTATTTTGGGGGTGGGATAAACTCTTACCCATGCATATCTTATGTTTTGAAGCCAAGAATGCTTAAGAACCTGCTCTGGATCCGCACATCAGATGCATAAGTGATTAGTGACAAGTGACACAGAAACAGAGAATGTGCTGTGTTACGATGAATAATAAACACGCGCAATTTATGCAGGCAGAGCGAGCGAGGAGATGGCATCCTGCACTTTTTCCATATAAATAATGTGAATCTCTCGGCAATGAAGCCAGGCCGACCAGGGAGTTTCTCCAGCCCGCCAGCCGCACAAGCTGGCGGGAGAGAGTGGGGATGGACGGGCGAGGAGGGGTCACCCGCCAAGCCTGCTCCTGGCTTATGGGTCATCACAGAATGAACTGATGGCAATTAATTGTCTCTCAGCTAGAATCGACACAGGAAAAGAATTCACAGTGGGCAAAAATTTTCACTTTCTGGGAGAAAGGAGCTCTTAGATAAATGAAAAAAAACCACTGAAAAATATTAATGTGGTTTTCTATTTCTTTGGTTTCTGGAGAGCACCACTACAGTGATAGTGGTGCCTATCTGAAAAGAAACAATGAATGAACAAACTTGATTTTTACGTGAAACTTCCCCAGGAAAGGTGACCACATGCCCCTGGGAGACTGTCAGGGCTGAGGAGAGCTGGCAGCAGGATTTTCTGAAGGGCCTTGCAGGCACCTCGCCATTCTTGCATTCTCCATTTGCAAAACCACACATAACCCCCCCAAAAAAACAAATGCCAAAGCCAGCCAGACATTCATCCTTAGTCCAGCTCTTGTGGTGTTTTTCTTGTGTGCATCTGTTACACACAAACACCAGAGCTGCAGGACAATGCACACACGTCCTCCCACAGTCCCACATCCCTCAGCCTCGTGCTCAGTCGGGGGGGACAGTCCCAGGCTGGACACATGGGCTCCTGCAGCATCCCCACTTTGCCACCTTTTTTTCTCTGCCCCTTGCTGCCCTCCCACAAATGAGCCATCCTCCAAGGAAAAGAGAAAGACATAATTTTTTTTTAATTAAAAAAATATCCACCTGCTACTTAACTCTGCACATTTTTTCCTGGCTGTCCTGGCCTGCCAACTCCGAGCAAGCTTTTCTCTCTCATTTTTGCACTCTCTCTACACTTCCAGAAATGTACGCACTTGGATAAAAGTAGAACTGAAAGGGGAAAATGCATATTCTGTTAAATAAAAATTTAAAAAAAAAGTTGAAAAAAGTGTCTAAAAGATGGATGTGTAAAGAAATCATACCCATACTTTAACTCTGAGTTTGAGTTATATAAACTGTACTGTGGTAATTACCAAGCTCCTCCAGATTAATAAACAATTACCATAGTAACTACACCATCATGTGAAACCTATGCTCATGAATTTTTAAAACATAAATGGAAATACATGCCGGTTGAAAAAGTCTCCTATTTATTTTGTTCCTGGAAGACAAGGGAGAGAGATCCATTAAAGGATCTCGTCAAGTTATTTCTTCCTCCGCTGGTTCCTGCAGCCACACTTCGGACAAGTGCCATATATTATGTACTAACTAGGAAAGTCCATTATGTGTGCAGGGCCTGGGGCTGGCAGGCAGTGGGGCTGGCCTCGCACTCCACTACCCTGGCAGCCCCTGTGCCCTCAGGCCTTGTTTCCCCGGAGGGTTTAGGTGACATGGTGCACCTCTTTATTTGCCAGAATTTAAGGGGTTAGTCAGCACAGCAAGCTGTCCCTGGTTACCCACTGGGCTCTTTATTTTTTTGTGGATAATGTGTGAAAAAAGATTTAGAGTTGATGTTGCACAACCACACACAGGGAAGACATCTCCATCAAATACCTGATCAGCCAACAAGCGTGAGACAATGCACAAATCCAAATCTAACTTCCCACGTCATGGTGTGCCTTGTTTCCAGCATGTCCACCATGGGGCTGACCCCACTGCAGGGCATGTCACAGCCTATCTTCCACCTGGGGAAAAAAATCCAGTGTGAGTTGCTCTTGTGCCAGTGCCTTGCACCCAGGAGCACACTGGACACATGCATTCAGCCACCGGGAAAGGGCTCTCTGCAGCCCCTGTGCCTCTGCACGATCTGACCCTGCTGCACTGGAGTCAGTGGGGAAAGGCCAATGCTCCAGCAGGGCAGCACTACCCAGAGGCAGACCCCTGTTATGTGCAAGCCAACAACACAGGGTCCCAGATGCCCAGCAGGAAAGGTATCCCAGTTTGACATTGCCTTTTCCCCCAAAGCCCGAGCAAAGCAGCCCCTCAGAACTGCCCTGTGCTCCTCCTGCCAAAATATGCCAAAATGTGCCAAACGTGCCCTCACTCAATCATAGGAGGCATCAATGATTAAAAGCAGTCTATGAAATATACCCAAGGTCATTAGAAACAAAAAGTTTTCTCCTGCCCCAGTATCAACTCTTGTTTTACACTGTCATAGACAAAAAAAAAAATGGTTTGAAAGCTCGCACCTGTATTTCAGAGCTTTAACACAGCTGAGCCTGGCTTTACCGCACTTTGAAATTTGTTTGTAATGTTAAAAAAAACCAAAACATATCAAAATGACAAATAACAAGATTATATATCAACCTGTTGATAATTCTGACAGGAAAGCTGAAAAGCAGCCCTGAGTTCGGCATTTGCAGTAATAGTCTAAAATGTGAGGTGAGACCTCTATGCTTCAAGTTTGAGCCACTTACTTTTGATAATTTTGATGAGCTGAAATAATATCCCCCTTTTTGCAAGAAAGTATTTCTTCAGACACACTGAGATTTAGGAAAGCCATTAAATCCTTGTGGATTGAAGGTAGAAAAATAAATTGTATGTATTTTAGACTTTGAATGATCTTCCTGTAGCAATTTTCGGGGAAAAAAACTAAGAAGAATTCTGCAATTTTAATCTCCTCAGTAGCTTCCCATTACTAAACAAGCAGAACACCACAGTACAAATGTGGATGTTACATGTCATCTTGATCTGCTGCTTTTTTCTTTCATTAAAGCTTTAATGCAGCAATTATGGCTACGTTGCCCTATAAAAAAAGGAAAAGGCAGTTTACTTTAAAAAGTGAAATTGCATAGCCTACTATTTAATTATACACAAATGTAAATGGCCTATTTTTCCATAACTGGTTATTACAGCACTGTTTTACTTTCTGAGTTTTCACAATCTCTAAAACCTACAACGCTTCCTGCTATATAATTGTTTTGCTACATTATTGTTTTCATCTTATTTTTTCTTTTAATGCGAGTGCAGCAGGATAAATCTTGGTTTTAAGCCAGCCAGTACTTCATCTACTTAAGCTTTTATAGATGAAGATTGCTGTAATTATCAGAATACCCGCTTATTTCTGAAGTATTATCTTGGCAACCTGCTGGCATTTACAACCAATTAACAAGCTTTGCCCATTAGTTGCATAAGGGGTATCACAGAGTAAAGCCATTGTGTGCTAATTTTCTATTTTAGATAATCAGTTTGGCCATCCAAAATGGAAAGGGGAAGAAAAGAAAGGTTTGACACCCAGTGGCAGACATGTAAAAATGACTACATGCCTCCCTGAGACAAAGGTATCCAGCGACTGCATGATTGCTTCACTGTCGTCACCACTGGGTTTTAAGTATTTATTCCCTTTGTCTCTTTTGGAAGAGAAAATAGAAAGTACAGCTTCAGCAAAGTAATCATGTCCTCTTTTTATTTTTTAAACAGACTGGCTTCTCCCTCTGTCCTCACGGGCTTTAATTTCACCAAATTGTACAAGTGTTAAACACGATTACAAAAAAAAAAAAAAAAAAAAAA
>VZRZ01006617.1:1141230-1156780 GCA_013398175.1 Climacteris rufus
AAAAAAAAAACAACGAGTAAGCAATAGAGAAGGAAGCCTGTTTGCTAGTGGAAGTCTCAGCTTTCCTCTCCGAGAAGAGCAGAGCCTTCATGCCAAAGGCAGCCCCTCGCTCGCGTCGCTGCACCACACTTGGTTAAAGCCATGTGCAGGCTGGGGTTTAACCAGGCGCTGCTATGAGCAAATGGCTCCCGGACGTCCTGCAGCCCCTGGCTGCTGAGCTGCTGCCATCCCCGGCTGTCCCCTCCCTGCCCTGAAGGGTTTGGGACAGCGGGACCCCCGGCACGGTGCTGGGTCGGGCAGTAACACTGGGCACGTCTCTCTGGGGAGATGGGGACACAAGCTGTGAGCTGTGTCTGGGGGATTCTTTTAAGCATTAACCTTTAGTTAAGGCACTGTTTGCTTTCCCTGCTCCTGGTGCGGTGCAGGGAAGATGCATCGCCATGTAGGTACCCTGGGGAGGAGAATGCTGCTGCCTGTGACCACAGTGCTGCCTCCTCACAGCATTCCCTGAAGTGCTCGTCCCCACCAGACCCATCTCCAGAGCTGCCCCATGGGCACCCCAGCCCCGCTTTGCCACCCCATCCCCAAAGCCTTTGGTTGGGTCCTGTCTCAAGCACGGGCACTCCAAAGCTGGCACAGAGGGAAGCGGGCACAGCTTGCAGCACTGCTCTGCCCCTGCCTGTCCACCGACCCCAGTGGCACCAGTCCCTGTCTGCACCTTCCCAGCCCAACCCTGCTGCCCAGCCAGCACCAAGCACAAGGCTCAGCCTTCCTTGATCTCTGACCCCAGGCCATGAGCTTGAGCCTCCAGAGCATCTCCATCCAATTCTGCCTGTGGCAGCCAGGACCGCAGGGGTCTCTTCTCTGTCGAGGCCTGTCCCACAACACACAGCAATGGGAGAAATGGGTCTCTGATCCTACCCAAGAAGCCTCAAGGTAAATAACAATGATGGAATGATTATACTGGAGGCAACAGGGCTTACCCATTTAATTGTATATAAAATTAGACGTTAGACCTGGTATAGATGCTTGCGTTTTGTAATAAGGATAGAAACTAATCAGTTTAAAGATGAGCACAGTCCTTAAAGCATGGTTAGATCCCATTTACTCCATTGAACAGAACGAGTGGATGGTTCATGTTGTAAAATGGTTTTATAAAATGTAGTGAACTGTACAATGACGTGTTTTATTTGCCTCCTGTGGTTTAGATTCATATTTTGCTTTAGAATAAGTTAAACAAAATTAAGACTATGATTATGCTAAGAGGATGTAGCCAGTAAAGATAGAAAATGTTGAACTCCTCAAAGTCATAAAGAATTGTCAACTGTGCAATTAGTAAAGACTGAACATATACACTGAAGTCTATTAAGTCATAAATGAATGAGAAAAATGTAGTGCTTGGCAATTTAATGTGTATATTTGTCTTAATTATTTTAAATTAATTGCTGTTGGCTACAATCATTAGAAAATATAAGATTTAAGTAAGGTACAGTATAAACCCTCCTGTAAAGTGGATGTAGTTATATAGCCAAACTATTTAAAAAATTATTTAGGGTACTAAAAAGGAAGAAGTAAGAAGGGTCACTGAGCAGAGAGCTCAGGACAGCTCTGAGCTCCTTGCAGTCTGTCTCCTGTGATGTTGCCCCAGGCTTGAGTACCTTGAAGCCCCTCTGCTGTCAGGGAGCACAGATCAGCTACCTCCAGCATCATGAAAGCTCACAGATGTCCCCTTTTTGGACACCTCTGGACAGTTTCCCCCCAGGAGGCAGCCTGTCCGCACAGCTGCTCGCAGCCCTTGCAGCAGGACAGCATGCCATCAGCCCACACTCCATCAGCAGAAGGCTGTGACATTTCTCCTCTGCATGGTCATGAGAAGGTTATTATGGGAAAAAAGCCCTACACCCCACTGGAGGAGCCCTCTCTGGCAGCAGCTCCTGGCACCAGAGCTGGTGGATGCCACTGCCGGTTGTCAGGCTCTGCACTGCCTTCCTGGGGTGATTTAAGGGTGCTACAACCAGACAAGGATGGGAACTGAATGAGGCAAGGGGTATTGTCCAGAAGTGAGCATTTCAGAAAAGCAAATATGTTTTTTTCTGATGTTTTGTAAATTAAAAGTTTCTATTTCCTGTTCTGAAATGTGATTTGGAGATCACTTGTAGCCACGTTTCATTTTCATTTCCAAAGAAAGATGATTAAAACCATAAGATAGCTATCAGAAGGTATGAAACCTTTTCCCCAGGTTTCCATTTTTCTAACGTGGATTTCTAGCTTGTATTTTAGGGGAGTTCCTTTCAAAGTCTCAGGTGCAAAAGCAGTTATTTGCCCAGTTCTAGTTAAGCCATTCCCAGTCAAGATCAGTATGCCCCAATAGCCTTACAAAGATGATGACAGAGGCAACTGGCAAATGAGTGAGCAGAGAAATTCTCACCAGGGAAAGGAAACAGTACACAAATTCCCACTATATGCTCTGCATCTGCAAGGAAGGAGACATGTTCCTCCAGGACTCTAATCTTGATCACTAATATTATTATTAAATATTTACGTACCACCCTAAGTTTGCATGACACTTTACAGAGATAAAAGATGCTCTCTTTGCACTGAAGATCTTAGAGACTACATCAGACAGAGAGAGCAAAATTAGCAGAAAGAAGACATGATGAAGATTAAGAAAAGAATTCTGGTGACCCAAAAGCATTTTTAGATTGTAACAGCACATGGGACTAGGGCTGACAAAAGCTTGTGGCTTCGGCGCCCATTTTGCTTTTAGTAGCCATCCGACCACCTTTCAAACTCATCGTGGTCATGTGGACCTATTTCCTCACAGCTTTGAGCAAAACAAGGAAAATGATGGCATCCTGTAACCAATACAAAAATAATATTTTCATCTGATTTGTCTAAGGAAAAGAGAAGTTGGGCTGCAAGAGTTCAGCAGTTCTGGGCTGCAGAAGTGGGAGAAAGGTCTACACACTACACAAGTGAGGTGAAAATAGAGGTAAGAGTTCACAGAATCACAGAATCCCCAGGTTGGAAGAGACCTCCAAGATCACCTACTCCAACCCTGTTGCTTGGTCCTTCAGCTTGGGTTTCCTCCATTTTGATTAATTCCCTCATTTCATTTTCATTTCTGACAGTGCAACTATAAGAGAGCCACAGTGAATCAGCCTTCCACGTCAGACACTCTGGGCTGGGGCTGCTAGGGCCTTTAGCTGGGGCTACAGAAGCAGCAGCAGGAAATCAAAGCAGCAAAGGTGGAGAAAGGGAGATACTCAGCACAACTGCACCTGCTCAGGGCCTGGGGTGGGCACCTACCTGGCAAACTACAGGGAATACACCTCTGCAGGAGTGATGCTAAAAGCCCCTCTTGAGGAGCATAACACCCTTTTTATAAAGGTTGTAAAATAATTTTACATATTCTAATGTAGGTGTTGCTACCTTGGGTAGCCAAGCCAAGCCCAACATTAAGCTGTAGTAGGATGATACCCCTATCCTGCCTCCAGATACGGAGGGGAGCTGGCATCCCCAGCAGGAGCCAAGCCCACTCCACAACTCTCCCTCAGCAGTGCTATACCCAGAACTCCCCAGGATGGGGAGACAGTGGAAGCGACAGCAGCAAGGACACCAGGCTTGAGCACAAGTGACAGACAAAGAGGAGAGGTGCTGGAGCCTCCACCAGCGGGGTCCAGCTTAGAGGGTGAAGACTCCTTCTGGGTCCTCACCGCCCACCTATTGTTTTCACTCACAAATTTGGTGATCAAGAAAAAGAGTTTTTCTGCCTTTTAAATTTTTAAATTAAGTAATCTTAGCATTATCAATGGCAACGAGAGATTTCCCCAGGTTTCCTGGAAGATACACATTTGTTGATGGACCCGAGGCGTCATGCAGAGAGGAGTAGCAGCACACATGAAATCCCCTGAGACAACAACGGGCAGGACATGCAGGGCAGAGGAAGTGCGGTCTAAGGCATACAGCAATACAGATATGCAGGAACACGCATGCACAAGTACACACACACTAATATGCACATATATACACGTACATACACATATAAATGCTCCCAGCAATTCAGCTAGATTAATTTGCTTTGGCTATTCCATTATTTTCCTGGTATAGTACTTAAAGAATCAGGGTAAGCCTTTGCATTAGATACGCAAACAATGCTCCTTTACCTCCACATGGGTGTTGTGAGACTTTAATTAATGTTTGTAAAGTGCTTTCAGATCCCCAGAAGAAAGGCACTATAGAAGTGTGTAGTCTGATTATTTCACAGCATACAAAAGTAGAGGTGAAAAGAAGTAGTCTCCTCCTTATACACAAAACTACTGATCTCAACTCCTGCATTTAAAAAAACCCAAGATGTTAAGAAAGAAAAGAATTCTGACCATGAACCTACTTCAGGCTTCCCCTTTGCCTTTTTCATCTGATTTCTGGTTGAGTGAAATAATAAGCTATTGTATTGCTGTAAACTCTTTGTAAGTAGATTTGACTAAGACAACAGAGTTCAGTGCCAGCAGCTACTCTGATCATTCTTTTAAATGGAAATTTACCGTCTGCTGCATCACATGGAAAAAATATAGAACTATTTTTCACAGCTTGTTCACTGAACAGATTATTGGAGGGAAGAAAAAATAAAAAGGCTTCATTTTCTACAGATCCCAAATCTTAGCGTAGAAAGTCTTGGCAATTTCCTTTTGAGAGGAGACAGATTTCACTTTCACATTGATTTAACAATGAGAAGTGCATCCAAAATGAGGGCCTGATTCTGAGCATTTAAATGGTTAGCCATAGCTGACTGCACAGCTTATCTATGGGAGCAAAATTACTCACATCAATAAGCCTATGTAGGGTCTGGTCCTAATATAGAACCAGTTCTCGATGTCATAAAATCTTTTTTAACAGCATCTTGTGTTACATTTAATTTATTTCACATGGCCTCATAAAATAAGATAAAAGCTTGTAAGTCTTAAAGTCATATTAAAAGGATGGAAAAAAAAAACTCCCTACAATGTATTCATGTTTATTAAGTATTATCTTCATGCAACTTACATAGTTTTAACTCCAGAATTTCCAAATTGTTTCTAATCCTAATAGCAGTCATCAAGAGCTGGCAGTGAATAATGTAAACAGATTACAATACACCACCTTTTTGGAGAAGAAACTCCTTCCCAAAGCTCTCCCCAGGCAGGTCGAGGCAGCAGCACAGGGCCTGCAAAGGTGCGTCCCCTGCACTTGGGCGGGGCACAGACGGACACTGTCCTTGCTCTGCGTGGTCCTGGGAAGTGCAGCTGTATGGCCTAACTTCCAAACTTAGCCCAGGAAGCTCCAGGATGACAGGCATGACAAACACTGGCTTGCACCAAGCACGGTTTAGTCTGTCAGTGGCCTAAAGAGTGCACAAGCAACTCTCCAGTTCACCTGTTCTTTAACACACAGAAAGGCTCCAGACAGAAAAACATCCTTGGGGCCAAGAAGGCTTCACCCTTTTTTAGTGGAGGTGCTAGAGTGCCTCCTCTCCACCACTGAAAATGTGCTTTCTGCTTCAGTCCCAGGAGGGGAAGGAAAGGACTGCAGCCATGGTCCCCAGGAGAGCAGCTCAGCTGGTCAGAACATGGTGCTAATAATGCCAAGGTTGTGGGTTTGATCCCATAGGGGCTATTCAATTAAGTGTTGGACTTGATGATCCCTGTGGGTCCCTTCCAACTCAGAATATTCTGTGATTTAGGTAGAGCTTACCTGAAGCCCAGGGGACATGGCCAGGAGTTCCCAAGAGACGTGCATGGTAGCCTCTGTTGTGGTGTAGCTTGGCTCCCACAAATTCCCCACTGAAAAGAGGCTCCTTTTTAAGTCTTGGAGGGACAATGTTCCTGGATGCTGGGAGGTAGGTGGATTCAGGGATATAAGTCAGGGCAAATCCTGGTCTGCCTTTAGGGCTCCCAAAGGTGTGTGTGCATCTGGGTGGTTGGGTGCTCCTCCAAGGCTGGCAGTGGAGCAACCAAATGCCATATGGGACACCTTCCTATTCACAGTATGGGTCCTTTACTTGTGCAAGTGTGTAATAGAATTTATTATAAAAGTGCCTTCAGCATCTCAGAGCATGTCAGTGACCTTAGAGAGCTTCTGGTATGAGTACTTGTTTGCCAACAAGATAAAAAAGGTAAAAATAAAAAAATCCCAATACTATGGTATATGAGCTAAGAGAATGTTCTGTTAAAAAAAGAAACCACAAGCCAAACACACACACACAAACTACTTGCCCTTTTTTCCAGCTCACATTTCCTTATTTTATCAAAGACAACCATTACTGTAAGAAAATGATGAGGTCTTACCTGGTGCTGCTGCTAGCAAAATGGTTTCACTACCAGAAGGCCATCACAGATGTCAGTGTTTTAGGAATCAGCAGCAGACCCACTGCCTTTCCCCCAGGAAGCACAAGCCAGAGGCAAACCCAGGGGCAATGTGGTAAACAAACACTGCTTCCAACCTAAGCCCTGGAAAAGAAAAGTTACTTTTGATGAACTAAAAGAATTCCTGAGGACAACTTTAAGTAAAGATAAACTTTAACCACGATCTGACACGACACTCAATAAATAACTTCAAGATACTCTCACATACCTCTTTGGTAGGCAGTGGTCTAACCCAGGCAGAGATGCTTTTAGAACATGGCTGTTCTCACCAGCCCTTGATATTTTTCTTGCGATCCAGGCAACATCACATTGAAAAACCTACGCCACAGCTGTCAGGGCTTCTCTCCAGCAGATAATTAAATTCCATTGTGACAAGTGAGCTCAAGTTTAGTGACACCATCCCTGCCAACCAAACAAGAATGAGAGCCATCAGCTGCACAGACGATCGCTTTGCTGAAAGAAGAGGTGCCTGTAGTACTTACCAGCATCCTCCCAGGGTAGGTGCTCAGCCTCCGGGAGATACCTGACAATAACATGAGTATGTCTCAAGGCATGATTGTGTTTGGATCAATGTGCTTATGCAAGAAGGCCTGGCAAAAGTGGAGCAAGTCAACAAGTTTAAAGGACATTCAAGATATCTTCCAAAGCAGAAAAAGGCAGGGTTCAGCTTGGGAGGTTGCATGGTAGGCTTTTGCTAAATGCAAATCATTAAGCCTTTGGTGTTTTTCCTATGGATTGCCCTCTCAAGTTGCTCTTTTAGGTAAGGAGTTTGTTTTTTCCTCCTCATATGCACATCCCATATTTTTGCAGATATGTTCATTTTCCTTAGAATATAGCTTTTAAACTTAGCTTATCCATCAAATATCAGGCTGTACATTAGCCCATACCTAACTCCTTAATAACTACCTTTCCATAGCTACCTTGCTTCATATGTAAATCTGTTCTTTCTAATTTTAAGTGCAGCTGGGGGAAAACTGTGGTTTTTTCTCACAACAGGAGAATATTGCTTCTCTGCCAGCATCCCAAAGAGACTCCCGCAGTCAATAAAGGGTGACCAGGTCTCACATTTAAGAACTGCATGAACCATATCTGTTTGCTTACTTTGCTCATTGCTCACGTGTTTCAAGCCAGCATTCCTGCTGCAGTAGCTCCACAGAGGCTACTGGGATATCACAGTTACAGAGGCACACATCTGCCTCGGACGTGCTGTGCCAGCCAAAGAACAGCTCAGCTCCCACACAGCCTCCAGGCTCTCCCCCAGTACACAGGAGGAGGTGTATCTGGCCTCCAGGGAAGCACTCTAGGATCCTACTGCTAAGCCAACAGCTAGAAAATGGAGCACATTTGAGCAGGAAATTAAACCTGACTCTCCCTTAACCTCAACAAATGGCTCAGCCAGCCTGCTGCAGTCAGCCTCTAGGAAGTCTCTCCATCCCCTCTGAGAAATGAACACTAACACACACTCTCTGAATCAAACCCGGCTGCCCCAGTCCATGAGACGTCATCATTGGCAGCTGGATGGGGAGGCCTGAGGCTTGACAGCACCTAAATACTGGGTGTAGAGACTTGGAAACATGGCTACATCGGCTGGCCCCTTTCTAGATCTCATGCTAGGCTCCCAAAAGAGGAGTTTATTCATCACCCTGTGTGCTTTGCTAGCAGCATTGGCTTCTCTGCTTGTCAACACGCCGATTTCTGAATTCTCAGTGCAGAGGAAGCCTTTCATGGTTTGGCATCCTCCTATATGTTTATGCTTCTCCAGATATGTTCTCTAGCCAAGTCTTTAAGTTCTTACATTAGTCCCCAAACCCAGACATCAATCTGTTGCTGATCAGGTCTTTTCACATCATGCTGCTTTTATCTGGAATGCTGTTTCTGATGTATCCAGGGAAGCTGATGTTTTTAAGAATGTGGTTAATTATTTTTTTTCCTTTTTGTTTAAAATAACACTTGAGCACAGCTATTTCTTTTGCTCTAAGACCTCAGCAAGAAATTTGCCTTATAAATGCTATTATGCCGGGGAGGCCCTGATTTGCATCTTTGTCCTTGGATAGCGTAGATGCAGCACAGGGGTCCACAAACAGAGACTGATTGATTTTTTCCCCCCCTTTTATAGTCTACAATAAAAAGTTTCTTTAAAGGGGAAGAAAAGAGAGGCACATGCTTAATATTGAAGAATAGCCTGTTTGTGCTTGATACATTGGAGAAACAGTTCAAGAACACTTCATCCTCCTGCAACTATTTCCTGCACTTCTGCCAAGGTTAGGGAAACCTTGGCTTAGCTGCTGCCTGAATACCGCAGGCTGGTATCAGTCTGAACAAGTTCAACTGACGGCTTAGATTTTCATCTTTATTCTTCCTCCTGTTGTCTTCCCACTTTGGCAAATAGAAATCACCTTCGACTTTGGGGGAGGCCTCAGCTGAAAGCACCCAACAAAGAGAATTCCCCGAGAGATGCTGGCTGGGGGGTCAAGGTCCTTTCATTGAGGCCCCAAACTCATCTGTGCTGGTGATCAGCCAGCTGTCATGAAAATGAGACTGCAGATCACCATGGTCTGGGATCAGGCAGGTCAGAAAACACAACATCACAGTCTCATAAATGACCGAAATTATATTAGACACCAAAAAAATGCAAGAAAAATCCACATCCCTCATACTTAAGCTCCCATTTTTTCACACGAGTGAAGAAAAACAAGTGGCAGAAAGAAAAGGTATCAGGCAAGTATAACAAACTTTACCTAATTTTTCATCTGATTTTAAATGAAAAACAATTTTCATTGTTTTTCCAGCCGGCCAAAACAATCCTTGGATGCCGATTGGTTTTGCACACAGCTCCTCTGACGTACAAGGCAGAAGAGGAGCAGTGCTGGGATAGAGAACAGACCCGACCGATGGATCCCAGCTCCGAACAGCTGCGGGACAACCAGCCCAGCACGACTCCACATGGAAGCTGCAGTCAGTCCTGCCCCTGCCCTCGCTGTGAGCTGCCCCTTACAGGGGAACCAGACCTTTCACTGTGCTTTCGCACTGCTCTGGGTCTAAGGGCTGGATCATTTTGTGCGTCTTACAGTGAGAGCCACATAGGTAAGCCTGACCTGCTGGAAAATAAGACAAAAATACAGCAAATCCCCCCTCTAATGGTTGTCTTTTTTGTATTAAGAATCACGCTAGTCACTGCTTTCTTTCACAGAGAAAGAGGCCTAATTTTAAGAGCTTCAGTCATTTTGACATAGGAAACAGAGAACACAAGGATGGGGAAGAGCTCAAGCACTTCACCAGATACAGGAGAGCAACACCTTCTTTTGCGTGCTCCCTTGTGGAAACTGCTGAAGGCACATTACCATGGCTACCTATCTTAAGAAACAACTCTTTTTTCCAGTTATTTTGTGGCAGGAGGGACCCCGGTGCCAGCTTTGTTTTTGTCCTCTCTTCCATGAGGAGATGCCAGCAGTGGTTCCTGCTGGCCAGCCAATCTCCTCCTGTGGTGCCTGCATTTGCCAGCCCCTTCAAAATCTTCAATGGACCTGGGGCTGCCCTGCCTCTGCTCTCTGGGAGCTGGTCTGCTGCAGATACCCTGGGATAAGCTGCCAAAACCCCTGCCACAGCCTAGAGGGCTGTCAGGGAAAGGGCCTTGCTGGGGCAAGGTTTGGAAGCGACAAACAATGGGAGAAGAACAAGAGAGAATGGGGGAAGAGCATCGGGGAGGAGGTTTTGGGAAGGACCAGGGTGCACTTCATGACTGTCAAGTCTATTTTATGACACCCTTTTTTCCCCCTTTCTGAACGACTGTGGTGACAAATAACCTTTCGGCAGCAATGCAGTTAATGGCAAGGAAGTGGCAGCTCTGCGGGCAGCTGGCCAGGATGGCGAGGGGCACAGGGAGCCCCGGGGCTCGGGGCTTTGCCTGGACGCCGCCCTGGCGGGGCAGCGGCAGGGCCAGAACTGGGGCTGCCCATCCACCACCAGTCACAGGCGCCCCGCAGCCCCATGCCAGGGCTCCCCACCTGCAAGGAGCAGCGTGGGGTTCCTCACAGCACCCCGTGCCCTCAGCGCAGCCGCTGCGACACGGCAAGAGCGCTTCCCCACGCGCTCCCTGGCAGCGCCAGCCCTGACCCAATCATTCCCACCCAATGAACCAAGCGACTCCATCGGACACATCCTCATTGAAGGACTACTCAAATGCTGCTCATTTCTAAGTCAATTATTGACTAGAATCACGTTAAAGTTTAACATGAATATGCTAACATATCACCTGTACATATAGTGTGATAATTATATGGCTAAAAAATTCTATTGAAATAACAGGGAAATTAACTACTACTGGATAATAAAGCCTCACAGGCTGGTCTGGATCTCATGCTAAGAAAAGCAAAGATTCGCATTATCTTTGTATCAGCTTCACAAGGAATAATCAACTTATATTATTCAACACATTTACAGATTAATTTCTCTCCAGTTGAAAATTTTGCTTCCTAAAAATGTTGTATCCGACCTTATCAGAAAGAAAAGAAGGGGGGATAGAGGGTGAGCAGAGGAAGGAAAGGCATCGTATCATAAGCAGCTTGCAATGTTACATACAAGGGAATGATCTTTTTTTTTTTAAAGAAAAAAAGCACTGCTAACTTTTTCACATTTTAGCAAACTTTTCAATTAGGATTTCTTCCTGGCTATTTAAATATGCTGAAAGTAATGATTTGCTGTAATTTGTCTTTTTCCTTTGGAAACATACCGTGCTATTGTCAGCTTTAAAAAAGAAGCAATTTTCTGACTTTCGAGATTGAGTAGGTCATGGAAAAATTACTACTGTGGGAGCCTATAATTAAATCGAAAAATGCAGCTGCACCTATAAAAAAAATAAAATTAAGTTTACTCTATTAATACTTGAGTCTAGAATTGTATTTGACTCTTCAGAAACATGTCAGCTCAAACTGTACCTTAACTGCAGAACATCAGTAGCTGTACAGCCACTTGCAAAACCAGACCTGATATAGGATGTACAAACATATTGCCAAGTATTTGCTGGTATCTGAATTAGATTCAGCGTAGTATGATTGTCATTTACACATGTAGTGCCTTTCTTTCCTGTTTTCCTAGAACTGGTACTACATCTTTGTTTTTTTAAGAAACTCAATTAAAATAAATGTATGTAAAATCACTAATGTTTATTATTAATTTAACTAGAGGGAAAAAAGTACAGGAGGGGGCTTTTGAATAAAATTGTGTAGTACATCTGAATTGAATAAAGATCTCTTCCCAGCATTTGACTAGTCATGAAATAAAGGCAAGATTGTAGACAATACCATGATACAAAATCAGTCTTTGTGTATATATCAATAAAATTTATCATAGATTCTGACTGAATATTTACATGGTACCGGATACAGGATTTGAATTAAATTCTAAGTGAAAATATTGAAAAAAAAAAGTTTGTGACCCACAAGAGATTTTATAACACCTAAAATATACAAAATTAACAAAAGCCTCACCGAGAAAAGAAGATAGGGACACATTGTCTAACAACTCATAAGACTCATTCTGATGTCTGATAATAAAAAATACTTGTTCAGAAATCTTAAAAGAACAACATAAAATCAAAAGAAGAAGAAATCAGTTTAAAATAATGGTATTGATTTTATTTATTAGTAGCAATATAATAGCTTTTTACAAATAATTGCATTTAGGATGACCACCTTTCATGATTTTCTAGGGTAATAATAGGTGGGATTCTACAACTCTTTCTTATTGCATGATTTTATAGAAATTAACCAATACTGCTGTTCTTTTATATATTACACAATCATTTGTAAAACTACATTTCCTTAAAACCTCCTCTAATTCACTAAGTTTAAGGGTTACTTTTTACTTTCAATAAGCAGGAAGGAAATTATTCCTCTTCTTTTCATCAGTCATTTTCACATGTCCAGCTTTCTGTGCTATTATAAAGAACATACCTAACCCATACAGTTTCTATAAATGTCTATCCCTATTTATTACATGTAAGAAGCTGAAATCCTTTCTTCGTGTGCAAACTCTGCTATTTTAACACACATCACATCTAACACAGCTATCCACTACAGTGAGAATGAAATCAGCATATCAGAAATGGTAAAAAAAATAGATTTGTGAGGAAACATTGCACACAACACAGGAAAGATCTTTCTTTCCCGTTTCAGAAATGACTTGTGAGCGACAGTGCTGTTGCAGAGAGAGCCCACAAAACCTATATCATCGTGTACACTGTTTGATTAAGCCCAGGAGTGATCCTAAGAACCAGCAGTTTAATTATTTGATTTCACATCTACAGATTGCTTTCTCCCAGCTGCCTGTTTGGTCAGCAGCACGATTTTTTTTTTTTCACTTCGTGCTATGGAGAAGGATTTCTATCTTCCAGCTGCATATACTCCATGGAGGAAAAGAAAACTGATCCATGAAGTTCCTATTTGCATAAAGCGCAGAAACATCTGTCACAAGATTCTTGTTGGTGGATTGAAGCATCAGGAGATACTGCCACTGATCATCTGCCTTAATACTACTGAATTCTGTTTCTGTCAATAGGAGCTCTGAGTGAGGGTGCTTAAGGAGGCAGAGAAAAGAGTTTGCTCAGAGAAGACATATTCTTGCTATTACTTGAAATACGTGATGCTGTCTCACACAAACACTCAGCAATGAGCTCTGCCCCAGGATCAGCAAATGCCCTGTTCCCTCTGATATCAGTTCTTTGCAAATACAGATCTTACAAAGGTATGCGATGATTTAATCAGCATCCTGCAGTTGCCTACAATGCACAGCAGCTTTTTTTTGTTAAACCTCACGCAATGAGTGATCCGTGTAGCATTACAAACTGCTCGATCTGTGCTGCTGGTTTGAGTTTTGATTTTGGTTTAAGGAATCAAATAAAAAATCTCGCAGAAGAATTATCTGTATCTCAGATCAGGAAAATTTTCATTCTGTTTCTATGTGTATATATAATGCATGACTACATTCATAAATATCAGGTGGAGCAGCCAATTCTTTCATACAGAATACACAAATAGAACAGAATCTCAATGAAACATAATAGCAACAATTTAAAAAAACAGAATGAGTGTTAGATCAAGTGTTATTTCTAAAAACACTAAAAGTACTTTCGTTAATATACAAAATTCGTATTTTTGCATTACATTCTGCTCTTTTTTATTACAGATTATTTTTAAAATTCACTGCTCTGTTGATAAAATTGTACAAACAGATTTCAGGCTGGCCTCCTCTCTCACATCACCGAGAGTCAGAAATCAGTCTAATCTATGGTATGCAATGCAAACAAGGAGCTCTTCTCAGCTCCTGTGTTTTGTGGAGTTTAACAACCAGTCTGAGAGGAAAATAAAGTTTCTTCACATTTACTGTCTACTTATGTTAGAAGTAGCATGAAGGTGATCAACACAGTACTATTCCCTGTTTTCTGCCAAAAGCTCCAGGATAGTCAGCTTCCTAACCTAGGTCAGCAGAGATTAATATCACATTAGTAAAATCTCATTCATCATTGTCATTGTAAAACAAAAAAGCTTTAAATATTTCTTATTCATAGCTGCTCTCTGTAACGCATGTGTGTTGCTTTTTTTCCCTTCTTGCTCCTTCAGACATTCACAGATACCTCAGCTCAACTGCGAATGTCCGAGTGCAGGGAGTACCTGCTCGGGAGCAGAGCACAATGGGATCACAGGATATTGTGAAACAATTGTAAAAATAATAATAAAAACCCAACAACTGCATCAGCAGTGATCTTTGCTCCCATACACATATTTGTATAAAAAGTTTCTCTGGCAGCAGTTCACCAGCAGGCAGTAATTAGCTAAGATATTTCTTTGTAATTTTTTTGTTTCATAAATAATACAGGAGTTTACTAACAGGAAGTTTGTGGGAAGCAACAGTAAACAGTCTAGCAATCCATCTGTTATTGCGGAATGCAAGAAAGCTGAATCAGATTCTGTGCAAGTGGACTATTTTTGTTGTTTGTGCTAGCGAAGATGTGTGGGAAATGGGCATTTAGAGTCATTACTAACGTGAACTCTTGCGGACCTCCTTTCTCCCGCGCCTTGCGGAAAGGGACGGCTGGGTGCAATTCCAGCAAGAAGCTCCAGGACTTCTGTGGCTACAGAGCAGCTTGTAATAAACCTGAGCAAAACAGACACGGCACTTGTATCAGATGTGAAATATTCGATGACTGTTACAAAGGGACTTTTGCTTCCTCGAAATCAGTTTCAGAAAGAATGACTTCTAAACTGTATCACTCACAAACTCCTGTTAGCGCCTTCCTCAGCATCAAGATATTTATCAGGAAGAAGTTGAAGGGTTGGAGGGAACTGGAGTAGGAGGAAAGGAAACAAGGAAAAATAAGGTAACGATGGAGGTTGTACTGACAGACTTTCTGTGCCAGCACAAGTAGAGTCAAGCACGGGTGAAAAAAAAAGCTAGTATCTTTCCTGAAGACAGACTGTTCTGCTGGCATTCGTCCACCCTTGATATATTGCTTATGAATAGAAGGCTAGAAAGAGAGCGGGGGCAGGCGTGTAAATTAGTCAGTACTACTACAAAAGCAAGCTTTCCTTGCCAGTGGCAACGCGGTGTCTCACCTCAAAGATTAATTTGTAGCACTGAAGTGTGTGTCCAAGACAAAAAGTTGTGCTGCTAAATAAATGAGAGTCAGAAGCCTAAGTATAGGATTATACCCTGTGCTTACTAGGAATCACTTGATTTTAACAAGCGAACAAATTCTGCTTATTCACAACGTGTCTGAATATTACGCATTGCACTTGGTTTAGAAGACAGTAAATATGCAGAAAGCCTCTGTCCAAAACAAAATCTACCAAAAAGATGTATGAAGTTGTCAAGGAACAAAAATGTCAAATTGCCGGGCATGGTATCAGCTGATGGTTGTGCACAGAACAGCGCCGGGGGCAGAGGCTGCCCTGCGGGGAGGGCAGTGTCAGCGGGATGCTCTGAAGTCTTTACCATGGCAAGCGACGCGTTTGGCCGCCGGCCGGCGCCTCGCGGTGCTGGCACACGCCGGGAGGAGCGCGGAGGCGATGGGCTCGCCGGGACGGGGGTCGCCGCTCCCGAACAGGGGGAGCCGCTCCCGCCGCCCGGCAAGGCCGCCACCTGCCGGCCGCCCG
>VZRZ01006617.1:1162086-1174290 GCA_013398175.1 Climacteris rufus
CGCGGGGGGACACGGCCCGCGGGGGGACACGGCCCGCGAGGGGACACGGACCGCGAGGGGACACGGACCGCGAGGGGACACGGCCCGCGGGGGGACACGGACCGCGGGGGGACACGGCCCGCGGGGGGACACGGCCCGCGGGGAATGGGCCCGCGGCCGCTGGAAGAACAGGGAGGCGCCCTCGTCAGAATGAGCGCTGGCGGAGATGCAGGGGAAAAATGAACGGGTGAAAAGGAGCGGGCAAGCAGGTGGGCCCCAGTAACAATGAGGAACGACGGGCGTTGTGGTGAAGCAAAGCTCTGCTGAGGCTTGCACGGTGTGTCTCTAGCAGACTCCGGCGTGTGAGTCTGCATCCAGCCTGAGCGAGGCCGAAATGACCCACATCCCAACTACGTGTTACAGGACGTCAACCAAAACGGGAATTCTGATGAAAAGCAATGCTGTTCTTCCTCCCACACAATCCTTGAAAACTCCTGAATTTTCAAGGGACTGAATGAAAAATTTCTCTTAAAAGAACTGCGTATTTTAAACAAGTCATCTTCACTATTTGATAGCCAAAAACCTTCTTTTCAGTATATTCACAGAATCGAGGTGTGTATTTTCTCGTTGCTTCAGCCTAAAAAAATGCACAGAACAAATGCTCCAACATTAAAGCTTATTCATTCCAGGACTTGGCAATAATGTGTAAACCTCAGGTCAATAGCTGTGAGTGAACTGCACATTTTTCTCACAGTACATTTAATTAAGCTCCCAGAGGTTTTAATTTTAAAAGACTTTTTAAAAATTTTATATTTTCCTGTTCCTTTCATAATATAGACAGGAAGAGTTCCTTGCATGGTCTGATGGGAATATCTACAAGACAGCTTTAGAAACTGCATCTCCAAGCACCTTTCTTGCCCAGCTCAGTTACCAAATTCATTTCCTTCATTGGTGCTCAACCAGCTGCAAGGTCTGAGAAGTGTGTAATACATTTTCAGCACAAAAAGTGACATCTCTGTGAATTTAAAAGCTGTGTGTATATAAAAATAATAAAGTTAAGTAATAATTTGAGGCAACCTAGACAAAAGAATTCAGCAGCTCATCAAGCTTTCCAATGACCCCACTTAGTAACTGTTCCCAAGCTCAGTCATGCTACTGGGAACAGAGGAAACAAGCATACTGGTACCCATCCCAATTCTGTTTAGCCTGTAATCAGACAGACAGACAACAGGTATACAGATTTTTTTTTTTATGAACAGCACATTTTCCTTCCCCAGGGAACTCCTTAGCAAAGGGGACTAAAGCTGCCCCTGCTCCCTCTTTACCTCTTCAGGACCCAGGCTGCAGACAGAGCAAGCAACAGAACCCGTCCATGGGGTGTGACACAAGCACAAAGTACCTCAACAGGAAACTGTTCCAGGAGATTTCAGTCAGGAGATTTCATAATAATCACAAACATCCACTACTTTCTTTAGGTTATATTTTCCCAAGGTCATCATGATCAGTGATTTGCCTATTAGATTAAAATTTCTTGAGAAAATACATAGCTCTCAAAGGGCCAAGTTAGCTGATATTGTTACAGTAACATACAGTGTCATTTTGTAAATAATGACAAATTATTTTGGGCTAATTTTTCTGTCTGAAAAGTAGCCAGAATGCATGGAATTTGGCTCTTCCGGTAAAAGTATCAAACATTTGCTTTATGTTTCACTTTCTTGGGGGGGAAGAAAAAGAAAGCTCACTTTGAAAAGGTCAAAATTTACAGGAGGAAAAGGAAGGCTTAAATCCCCAAAATGCAGCAGGTTTAACTCTGTCGCTTTTAATCATCTGGACTGGATGAGCTTGAGCTTGGCTGACACGAAAGTAAGGAAAACTGAAAGCAGATGGTGTAGCTGAAGATTTCTATACTGACCTTTTAAAACAGCACCAACACAACTTGAGGTGATGTGAGGAAAGGTGATGTGAGGAAAGCACCACCAAACTGCCACCCGTAAGTGAGAAGATTCAAAGCACGGAGATCTTTGGTGGCTGCATGATAACAGGGACTGGCAAACACAAGGTTCTGTGAAAATACATTCCTTTCTCCCGTAAATGATCCTTGAACTTTTAGCTCCCCTCTCTTCCCCTTACCATCAGCAGGGGGCTCACAGACATTAAGGCACAAGCAAGAGCTCACGTCAGGTTGTTTTCTAGTCGGAGTTCATGAAAAGTCTTCCCATTGCAAGACATTGTAAAGCTATTTCAGAGATATTCCTCTATCAATAGCAACTCGGCCCTATTTAGTGGAGGCTTGGAAAGTACAGTGTCAAGTTAAATTTGTACCCACATTAAAAAAAAAAAAAAGTTTAGCAACCCACAAAACTAGTAGGAATGTTTACACAATTCAAAACTATTCCAGTAAGGACTGTAGCTATTAAACAAATCAGCATGTTCTAGAATGTCTGAAGCCCAAGCACTGAAACACTAAGTACTCAGGAGGATAATTTGCCTTCAAATACTTCTTTAAAAGAAATACTCTTTATTACTGACAAAAGTTCCAGTAAGAATAGTTGGGCACAAAGCAATCTCCCGAGTGAGTACTGTAGACAGAGGGCTGCAGGCTTGCAGGGCGACATCCTGAGCAGGAGTGGTGCTGGTTGCCCTGTCAACTGAGGACTGTGGTTATGATTTATAAATTTGCAGTCAATCTTCTAAGGGCACTTTAGGCCTTTAGGATACGGATCTGGTGAAGAACCAAGGCTCCAGTGAAGTCAATAGCAAAAATTCTTCAGTGCACACAAAGCAGCCTTTACTTCTTTCATTTCAAAGACTGCCAGTACCCATATACAGAGACTTGACTAAATTGCTTGCAAAGTACAGCCAAAATATGCTCTAATAGGTGATAAATTCTTCTCCTTTTTTGGCAAAATCCCTTTAGAGGAACATAGCAACTCAGAATTGGCTCCAGTCCCCTTTCTGAATGACACTTGTAAGTATTCCTAGCTGCAGGGCACCAAATCCCTCAGCACACGGATGATGGTGAGGCATACTTTGAAAAGTCTCTCTCATGCAGTGTACTTTTCTTTCTAAAGATGGAAGCAGGACAGTTTCCTTCCTAATGATCATCTCACTGGAGTCTGAAAGTCAGCCCAGATCCTTTTTTAGGAACTATTTTAGAGGGAAAATGTGATGCCAGTTCTATTAATAATACAGGAGTAAGAGGAGAGTACACCTTGGCTGCTCTTAGTGTTGTTATTAGATTTATGAAATAGGGTCTTCAAAAGCTTGATTATCTGTGCTGCTACTTCAGTCAGCAACCAAGACTTAATACACATCAGAAAGTCACAAAAGAGAACAAGAAAGTGTAATTAATCTATCATAATAGATGTTTCATTTATCATAAATATAACCAACACAGCAGAAATTTTCTTCATCACCTTTCCCAACACAGTGCAATCCAGAAGGAATGAAGAGAATTGTGCCGTGTCCATTTTGTTACCAGCTCACACCAATGCAGTTACCAGATTTAATGATTTATTTTCTGGCTGTTCACAAATATGTTCTTCAGGGGCCAGGGTTCCCATCCAGTTGAAGTTCCTTGTCTTTCTGTCCCTGTATGTCCTATTAAACTGCCCCTCATGTTCCACTGCACCACATATGGGAAGGACATCAGCAACAATGTGAAGGTGCTCTGTAGTAATTTACAATACAAGTGCCAGTGTATATAAAACAACTAGCATCATATATTGGTCTGATTAAAGCAGTCTTCTCATACTGATTGGTTTTCTCAAAGGCCTGTGTGGGGCTTGCTCAGGGCCAAAGTGATCCTTTGTGGGTACTTAGGAGTAGATCCAGTGGAGACAGCATTTGGAAAGCGTACTTGAGATGGATGTGCAGGCCACAGGAGTGCAGTGAGTTCTAAAATCATGGCAGAGACTGCAAACACCATGAATTTACCATGCAAAACAAAATGTTTTCTTCCTTGTGGGAATTTCAGAGCAACTCTGCAACCTGAAAGTCTGCATGGGGAATTCCATCCCTCTTGTCCATGATTTCTGCCAAGAATTACATTCCTTCCTCGTCAGAAACATCTTCCATATCCTTAAAAAAAAAAAGAAAAGTTGAGAAGAATGATATTTCCACCATTCCAGAGAGAGAAACCATGAACAAAGCCCCAATGGCTACTACAGCCCTAGTCACAAGTCTCAGGCATAACAGCAAAAGGAACCAGCAGTCAAACTGAAGAGGACCAAAAAAGGAGCCTTTCCAAGTGGCTCACCAAAAGCACAAAAAAAGGAACTTGCATAGATAGCTAATTTCTTCGGAGCACTAATGATCTCCTCTGTCTGCAACCCTGCTTTGGAAATGTGAGCCAGCATCACAGCATGTGGGCAGATGACTCTGGACAGCTTTCTCATGACATATCCCTGGCAATACATCCCTGTCTCAGCAGTTTCCTTGGTCATTACCCTGCTGAAACAAGGCACAATAGGGAACATTGAACCATGTTCCAGATAACAAGATCCAGACTGTATGCAAACTGCTCTTGTGACATAGAAATTCCAGAATCCAAGGCCACCAACAAAATAGGGCAAAGAGACTGCTTGTTTGGCAAGCAGATCTTGCCTGGGTTTTTAGTATGGAGAACACAAATCAGATTAAACATGTTCCTGTGCTTTTTAAGATGAGAGCTGTGGAACAATGCTAGAAATGCTGCTCAATATCCACATGAGAACCTCCATCATGGATATATTTAACACCAGATTAGCATCAGGGGGATTTTTTTCCTACATAATTTTACAGGAGATGCAGCCAAATAGGGTGAGTTCACAGGTCTTTAGCGCCCCATCTGGATTGTCTCGGACCTTCCCACACATCTGGTGAGCATAACAACCTCTGCCTTTCTGACCTGGGATTTCCAGTCATATACAGTCCACAGTCTTGCAGGTATAAATAGAGACAAAGCGGCTGTTACAATTCCAGACCTGAGTTCAAGCTGAGTCCTCACTCGAGCTTGTTCCATCTTTTCAGCAAAGATCAGATTCGTTTTGGGGTAACTCGATACATACCAAACCTGTACATCTTGTGCTGTGTGAATGAAATCCAACAGACCTGCACAAGAGCTAGTATTGGCTGGGTCTCAACTACTCAATGCTTGAATCATAATCCATTTTAAAGGCATCTTAACATGCAACATAAATAAAATGTCAGCTAATGCTGCTAAAAGACAAACGTGATTTCTGTAAGCTCAGAAATCTCAAGCACCTAAAAGCCATAAAATGTATGTCTGAAAACACAGTTCTCACAAAACGCACATTTTTAAAAGCTATAAAAAGCACATATTTCATCAGAACAGTAATGGTATTTGCACACAATTTTACCAAAACTCAACACTACATATTTTCTTTGCTGTGAAAGACCAGCAAACTCTTTCTCAAGAAGCAGCAATCAGCACTTTCTGAAAAATCATTGGTCAGAGGATATCACATCCCTAGAAGCAACTTGTTAAATCCACTGATCAGGAACTTCAGAAATGAAGTTGTAAGTCAGCAGTAATGGTCTTATTCCTGAAGGATGTGCTTAAGCTGAATGAAGTTATAAGTCCTGCACTTGCTCTCCCGTGTTTGTTTTCTGAGAGGGACATAATAGGAACCACGCTGTCACTTTAGCAGGTAAATTGTTTGTTTTGGAATTATTGATCTACCTCAGTTTTGTTCTAATTCAGAGTTGTTCTGGAATTTGCTTCAGCTTTCCTTTTTGACTCCCAAAAGAGCAAGATATTTTCTCTTTATACCTAGCTACCAAGATCCAAATCTTTAGTTTCTGTGTTTCCCTGGTAACTGCTGGTGATGTCATCAATTTACTAAATGGTAGAGGGAGATGCTATGCTCTGTGCAGCCATGAAGGTCTGGAAGAGAACAGCATGCTGGCTCTCTGCCCAGCTGCCAGCAGCATTCACCTTCTCTGCCTCTCCAGTTCTGTATCTGGATCATTTTGGGGTGTTCTCCAGAAGGCTTGATTCCTCTTGGCAATGGGAGTGGAAGTCATAGAAATTATTTCTACTGTCTCAATCTTGAGTGCTTTGTGAGCTCAGTTTGCTGAAAGTTGTTTTCTAAGCAGGGTTTGTATGTGAAATGACACTCAGAGTTTTTTGTTTGTCACCAATGTCACTGTCAACCTGCTCAAACCTGACAGTAAGCTCTGCTTCCACACACAGCCCTGCTGCAAATGGAGACCCGTGAGCTCCTCTGAAGGGCCATACCCACAGGAGAGGTTGGCAACTGGTTCCTGATCAGCCTGGGTTACTCTGCCCACTACTGTGTCCAACAGGATTAAGCTGGGAAATGGAGGACCAAAGGGAGCAGGTATAACATTCAGGTGTCTTACCTGAGAATGACTTCTGGAAAATGTGCATATTTCCAGCAGAATCCGTCACACATACAAATGTACTACTTTACTGGAAAGTTCATTCTCTTTCACAAAAGAGTCACCTACAAGCATTATAGCACATGCATGAGAGAATAAAGCTTTCCCATCATTAAATACTAGGTGATAAAAGCAACAATCACAGAATTAGATGCGTAAGAATTCTGTTGTGTACTGCAGTCACTCACTTCCTAGCGTGTACAGGCAGTGAAACTGGCGTTCCATTCCTGACGTAGGACTTCCAACTACCCTGGAAAGGAACAAGACTGCATATTATTCTTACACATTTAGCCAAGTGCCATTGATTCTAATTCAGGGCATTTTTCTTTGAGGAAGAGGCCGAGGGAAGAGAGCTATGTATGTTACAGAGCTATCAGTGTGACTTGAATCTGATTTATCTAATGATTTCAAGGCAAGATCCTTTTTGATCCTTGTAGACCCAGTCCTCTGTCATGCTTCAACTGGACACTTTGAAGAAGATAGGAGGCAAGGGACTCCTGTACATAAAAAAAATCAGGAGGCAGCTGGAAAAACATAGTCACCCAGGACAGAGACAGAAGAGATTTTATGTTTTTCAAGGTTTGTACTCCTTGTAGGCCAAAAACAAATCTACCAGGAGCAGATAGAAAAATTCTGCAGCAGTTTCATAAGCACTCTTCAGAGATAACATGCCTCTCTAGCTTCTGCCTGCTTTGGAGTTCTGAAGTATCTAGAATGAGGAAACACCTGTGCACTGCACTGCAGTGCCATACGGCTCCGGTGCCACGAGCAAACCCAGCTCAGGGTCTGTACATAGCTGTGTGACCTTTTGGTGAATCTTGTTACCCAGGGCTTTATGGGAGATCATTGCATGGATAATTGTCCCTGGTGTTATTTTCAGAGTCAATGCATTGCCCATTTCCACACAAAGTACAGAAGTTTCACTGGTGATCCCAGCTCAGCCAGACCACAAGAGTTACAGAAAAAAGAAAGATCGTAGACGAGCAGGAAAATAATGAGAGCCTTTCCTTCTCCATTTCATTGTTCAGATCCAGTTTTGGCAACTAACAGCAGAGTTGTGTCTCACAAACTCTTGTCATAGGGGACATCCCAGGAAAGATCAAAGAGCTGCACCTACTCAGAAATACTGTTCTTGTCTACACTGAGTGTTCCTTAAAGTTTGGTCTAAAGGGTTTTGGAAAGGCTCTGCATCTGACAGCTGGTGTCTCTTCTTTACCACTTCCTTTTCCTTAAATGACCAAATAAGGGGTTTCTTTGGGATCTCATCAGCACCAAAAATTAATAAAGTAAAATTAATTTGAGAGATAAGATCCCCATAATTACCCTTTTTGTTTATACATCTTTAGTCTAGGGCTAGCTTCTTGCACAAACCGTAAGGAAAACAAAATAAAACCCCACAAAACCCAAAGTCCCTAGACAAATAAGAGGAATTCAGAGCACAGTGATAAACTCTACACCACTCCCTAGAAAAGATGCCTGGGAAGAATATTACTGCTAGAAAAGCAATCCTCTTCACTACTGGTGCAGAGTGAGAGAATAGAAAGCCCTAGGCTGAAATTGGTATCAAGCTTATTTTATTAATTTCTTTTATTAAATCATAAAATACTTGAAATCATTAAGAGGCCAAACTGGACAGCTGAGACCAATTATTCAGGAAAATAAAACTCTTGGAGAGGAAACCTCCCCTGAATATTAGCAAGAAACATGGGGAACTGCCCAGCTTCGGTCTCACTGGGAATATGGAAGCATGGTCGGCATTTTTAGCATTTTCAGCAGTAACAGCTAATGGACATCTCTAAACAGAAAGCAATTAAGGATTTAATGCCCCACCAAAATGTTTTCTTAGCTTCTGTAATAAACATTGAAGTACCTGGACCATAGACCCAAGAGTCAAATAAACATATAATGATTTCATCATCTATAAGAAAGGGTGAATTCTATCTGCTAATACAGCATTAAAAGCAATAAAGCATGAAGTGCATCACCACGTTAGGCTTAGAACCAGGTAATGTCATATTTTAACCTCAAGTGTCCTTACAAAAGGTTAATGAAGTCAGGTTGTGTTTTTTCAAAATAATTGTCAAGTTAATGTTTAACAGTCTGACACTGATGACATTGGAATGCAAGAGGAAGGGGTCACATAACATTAAAGAGCTGACTAAGGCTTATTAGTTGTAGCATAAGATGTGCAAGCAATGCATAAAATCTACAAGCACATATTCGTATTTTTTGGTTTTAAGGTGATACTGGCATGCCCCGTGGTTTACAGGGAAGAAAAGCTGTTAGAAAAATAGATCTCTGTAACAAGTTTAGCCTGCTTGCTTCCATCAAGCACGGGAGCTTTCAATGATAAGACAGTGAAGTGCTATCCTTGAGAAGACAATGCAGAATACTTACATGATTTTAGTATAAACTTAAAACCTGTGGCTCTTCTTGTCAAAACTACAAGATTTCCAGTAATAACTGCAATTGATGTATTGTGGCTTTTTAGAAGGACACAAGCCTATCTAAAAACCTCAGATATTACACAGGTTATGTAAAAGGTAACAGCTTGATAGATGGGGCTGGCTGCATCTTCCTTATCAGCTGCAATATTCATAGAATGTGCAGAACACAGATATGTTCTCTAATGGCCACAGAGTTCCCAAAAGTATTTTTACCTTAGGGGCCACTTATTTTTTTACTATTCTGAATGAAAGAGATTTTGAAGCTTCACTGGTACTCAACAAAAAGGACACTATTCTTCTGTCCCAAATAATGGTGAGAAGTGGGTGGAGGCCCACTGAAAAATACCATTTTGGAGAAGTTCTGAATTGGTCTCTTCAGGTTTCTGAAGCTGAGAGATGCTTCAGATATCCTCTAAACCAAATGAAAAGTGCCAGATGTACTTAAGTTTGAGTTTCCTTATTTTTGTTTTACTTCAGTAAGCAGAGCTTAACTCTTTCCTTTACTAGCATAAACTGGCTTTCTTCATGCATGGTATGAAGACTGATGACATATTCTGCCTTCCAGAAGCAACTGTTCCATACAAAAACATTCCATTAACAGAGCCAAATGCTGGGATATGAATGGAAATCTGTTCCTGAAGAGGCAATGGTTGAAGTAACACCATTCCCATTGGGAGCCTCATATCATCACAAGATCTTTACTCAAAAGAGACACTGTTGTCACTATCTTATGGTTCTGTCTCCATTTTCCCTCTCTCCCATCTTTCATCTCTATCACGTAACACAATTCTTAATACTTTGAAATTATTCTGCCAGGAATACAATTACCTCCTTGTCTATGGACACACATGCATCCAACAGCTCACCTTGCAGGGAACCCCAGGTCCTGCTACTGTGTAGATCAACAGCCAAGTTCACACAGGCAGGCAGCGTGAGACTTTCCATCCTTCAGTGATCTGCAAAGAAGAAAGGACTTTTACTGTAAATCTCATTCATACTTTCTCTCTCACTTAAAATGGCTTTAGCTAGGGGCAACTCTAAACACATTGTAATGTTTTGACATTAAAAAAACAACTCACTGCTTCACTGCCAATCCATTAATGAGCTCACACAGCAACATGGCAAGTTTTAGCTCATGGTATAGTTACAGAAAGATGCTGACTAAGGACAGCATAATTCCTTATACAACCTTTCCTACTTTACTGTGCTCCCAGCAGTGGTATCTGCATCCAGCAGAGAAGTTTTTAGAGGAACTGACAGCTGGATCTCTGAATAAGCTTATTTCTCATTTCTGTCCAATAATGCATTTCAGTATGATCACATTGTCTAAATTCTGCTGAGATCTCAGATCACCACTGTAAAACCCCCCAAAATGAAACTGAGCCAATCCCATCAAATAGCACAACTAATTTCCTACACACCTGTCAAGGAAAGCCAGACAATTGGAGGTGCCTATGCTCCAGAGCAGAAGGTACACACTGACATGTGCAGGAGGTCTGGAGTCACCAGCACCAGTGAGCAGATTCAGCTGCTCTCAGCACTGCATTACACAAGCTAACCTTGGAGAACATCTGATATTTATAAAGAGATTAACCGTGGAACTTTTTAAACAAACAAAAATCAAAATACAGTTAAACCTCCATAATTCCCATTTGTGTCTGGGAAACTTTGTTTTGTTAATTAGTAAATAGCAACTGAGTTGCAATGGGAGCCTGTACTTTACCATGTACTAATAAATTATTTTTATAAGGTCATATTACATTTTCCTATATCATCAGTATTTACAGCCACAAGAACATTAATAAACTGAGTTTGTCCTTATATGTGTGTATATATATCTATGCCTGTGTGCATGCATGATATACACACTAACATATATACATTTCTTTACAACTTGTTACTCTTACCTTAGAAAAGCTTCACTCTGAAACCTCAAGAGTAACGCCAAAGAATTTTTATTGCACGGAGTAGAAGATATTAGCAGCTATGTGCTGCAGTGCTATTCATTCTCTAGAAGAGACACTTGACAAACACCAATAGGAAAATGTCAGTAAAGCAAAGCAGGACATCGTTCTTCTGGAGGAAAGATTGACTTTCAATTGTCACTAACTTCCAGCCTTTAGTGTGCAAGGAGGAACCAACTCTCAATTATTTCACTCTCAGGCGTCAGCATGCATTTTCCCCTGACTGTTGCCTAGGATTCTTGTCCTTCTCTCATACCTGCCACCACAAATTGAGATTTACTCCACTCAAGAGAAACCAGGGAAAAGAAACTTAGGCCCTCCATTTGTTTTTCATGAAGAATATTTGCAGTCACTCCTTACCCTTTCATGATGACAAAGCAATCTCAGAATTTAACTTGATCAGCTCCTTCACCTTCTTCAAATAGTGACATTTGGCACAATTACCATGAGGAAGTTTAAAAAAGAACAGGAGCAGCAATAGCAACCATACACTGAACTTGCTTCTTCTGATTAGGAAAATGTCTTGTAGCTGTCAACAGCTAAGAACATCATGTAGATGTAACACTTCTTTTAACTGGAGACCTCAAAAGGCCACCTACCTCACAAAATGAGTCTGACAAACACTTCTGGTAGTGAGAGGCTGAGCAGACTGCAGGCAGTACTAGCACCAAAACCCTTGAGTGCAGCAGAATAACTCTCAGGAGCCCACAGCAATATCATGAATATGCCTGTGCTGAATGAGATCCTAAGGCTGCCAAGATCCTAAGGTTGTTTTGAAGCAGACATCGTTTTTTTGGAACAGGAATGTTATTAAGTTCTGTTTTCAGTTTTATCTTAAATATTACTAATATAACTTTTCTCACAATGATCAAATATTATTGGGATAAAGCTCTAACACTGGCTAAATTAAATAAAGAGAATATATAATATTCATTGTTGACTCTTGCATAACAACTTGCTTCATTTCTAGGTTGCTAGTACTACTGTACCAAGAGTTTATTTAAAATACGGAACAAAACTCCTGAGCAACAATTTATTCATATAACTGGGAGAAGAAAAGAGAAAAAAGTAGGAGAGCAAAAATTGCAACATGATAGCTTTGATCAGGTTGCCAGCAATTTGACATGTCTATATCCTTAACTATAATACAAAAAAACCCTTACCAAAGTCCATTCCCCAAAACATCTTAATGGAGACATGCCTATTTTTAACAGCAGCCAGTGTCTGACAGAGGCAGATTTCATCCTCACCTTTTGCATACAACAATGATGAGGAGAAAAAAAATTAGTGTTCTCTTTACCATAATAGAGCTTATCTTATTTGTAGGTTTTGGCTTTCAGCCTTTCCTGCTAAGCAGACTGAATTCTTCAGGAAATGATGCATGGGGGGGGGGGGGGGGGTTGCCAGGC